>RJWH01003661.1:0-53277 GCA_004363575.1 Solenodon paradoxus
TGCACACACACGCCACACACACACTGTGAACACACACGCCACACACACACCCCACACCCACACATCCTCACACACTGCACACACACACCCCACACACACACCACACACTCCTTTGTGGTTCAAACCAACCGGACTGACTGGCTCTGAAGGCGCCTGACACAGCGCTTGTGAAAATCAGCAGTAACTGGTTTTTCACTTCCTCAGCACACTGACTGTCACTACTGCTGCTACTCCACTGAGTACCACGGCGGCCCGTGTCCTCCACTAGGGCCCGGGGGTGCCGAGGGGGTTCCTGAATGGATCAATGGATCATGAAAGCAGACTGGATCCCAGGGGACAGGTCACAAGGCTTCCTTGGGTCCTGCCGGTGAGGACCGAGCTGCAGCGCAGTGCAGCTGCTTACCAGCCGCATGCCCTGGGGGAGTCCTTAACTTCTTGTCCTGTGCTGTGAATGAGAGTTTAAGCTTTCCACAGCTTAATCTGTAAGCGGAGAGATGATAACAGGACCAATGTGACGAAATGGCAAGTGTCCTGATGATCAAATAACACGTGAGGCATAGAAAGAAAAGCACGACCACAGCATAGAATAAAGGAAGACAAGGGCTGCGAGCAGACTCAAGGACGTAAATGAAGTGAAAAAGATGCACAGAAGAGGGGCTCTCTTTTTAACCCCAGGCCTGGGTCTCGAACCCAGGTCCGCTGGCTCTACCTGGCCTGCCCGAGCCACTGCAGCCACAGGGGCGTGCCCAGAGCGATTCTCAATGTGGCCTGCGAGTCAGAAAGGCATCTGCTGGCGATGACGTTTGAGACCGTGCATTCATTCGTTCGTGTATTATTTATCAGACACAAGCATCTGAGCGTCCAGCATGTGCCAGACTTCCCGCGGGTTGGAATCCAGTGACAAACCTGGGGACTCAAGAATCTGCCAGTAAAGAGAAGGCTTGGGGCGAGGGGTGGAGGGAGTGGTGTCTTAAGTGCCTCTTCCCTTAATTCTTTTTTTTAAAGAAAAGGTGCAGGCAGGAAAGTTAGTAATAGGCAAGCAGACAGGAAGAGAGAAGAGGAAGAAGCACTTTCTTTTATCTTGTTTTTTATTTAGTTGTTCACACTGGTTTTTTTCCCCACCAGGACCCGGAACTCGACCCAGGGCATGTGGAGGTGACTGACCTAACCCACTACTCCCCCAGGGCACCCCCCTCCCTTAATTCTAAAAGCACTTGCCAATTTATACAAATGGAACACTGATGCTTTTCCAATCTTAAGTAAAGTGCCATGCAAACACAATCTCAAGACAAACCTTCATGTTTTAATTCCAAAAAGACTGCCGCTTTAAAACCCCTTCTAGAAAAACTCTGGAAATAGAGCTACTACGTAGTCCTGATCTTCACAGAGCTTGAAGTCTGGTGGGAGAGGGAGAGGTTAATTACATGAATACTTAAACTCACAGGAAATTAAAATTTTGATCATGGTTATAAAGGAAAAATGGTGCTCATAAGAAAATAAAAGAATGAAAGACTAGGAAAGCATCTCTCAAGAGCTGATGTGTACATATTTAAGCTTTGGGCTTAAATGTCGCTTATATTTAAATGCTGAAATGTGTAGGCATTAGCCAGGTAAGGAAAAAAAAGAAAAAGCAAGAACAGGTTGTGCAAAGACCCTGAGGCAGAAAAGAGCAGGGTGCCTGCTGTGGCTGGAACAGAGTGAGGCTGAAGAGGTCAGGCTGGGAGTGCCATCAGAGCTCCAAGGCTCTGGTAGCTTCTTCAGAGCTAGTGGACCCTGAGCAGATAGAGACTGAAAAGAATTGGAAACATTCCTCAGACAAGGTAGAGAGTAAATATGAGAGAGAGAGAGAGAGAGAGAGAGAGAGAGAGAGAGAGAGACAGACAGACAGACAGACAGACAGACAGACAGACAGACAGACAGACAGACAGAGACAGACAGACACAGAGAGAGAGAGACAGAGACAGAGAGAGACAGAGAGAGACAGAGACAGAGAGACAGAGAGAGAGACAGACAGACAGACAGAGACAGGCTGAGAGAGACACAGACAGAGGCTGAGAGAGACACAGAGTGAGAGACAGAGAAAGACAGGCAGAGACAGAGAAAGACACAGAGAGAGACAAAGACAGACAGACAGAGACACAGAGTGAGAGAGAGACAGATATTATGCATATCAAGTCATCCCCATGGAGGATAGGCCCTGGGCTGGGATGGGGAGATAAATTTGTGGGGTCCATTAGATCAGCAGATTCACTGAGTGGGTGGTCACCAGTTTCGGAGGAGGTACATGCTATCTCTTTTGTGGTAGGTCCAGAAAATACCAAGGGCGAGGCTGACCATATTTCAAAACAGAACAAAATGGGAGAGGGCTTTGGGTCCCTCAACAGACTGGTCCAGGGCAACTCAACCGCCCCTGCTGCTCCCATGTCACAGATGCCCTGGTTTATTAAAAGCAGGACAGAATAGATGGTCGGGAAACAGGAAACAGACGGTACTGTCCTGTTGAAAATGGGACGCATGGTCAGCCCACCTAGGAGGCTCAAAATGTTAGTGGTATCTACTGTTCCTTCTCTTTTGTTTTCTTTCTGAAGGGCTTACACACTTCGTTGTTTGTAAATCTTTAGAGTATCGGCTGGGCAGTAATTCTTTGGGGCCAATATGTTAAAGATTTAAGGTATGTAGCTTAATTATAATAAGGTGATTGAGATTTGAAATGAGATGTTGAAGATAAAAAGGTAAAGTCTATCACTCTTTCCCTAAGGGTTTCAGGAGGAAGGTGAGGGTGAAAGACAACTAGCCAAGAGGGAGTGGTGAGGTCACATCAACACTGACCTTGTAGGTCAAAGTTCACATGTTCTTCTCAGTGCAAAGAGAAGCAAATCAAGCCTTCAAGAGCTGTGCTCCAAGTCCCACGCAGTGATTCACTGCTGTGTGGAGGATGGGTTGGAAGGGGGGGAGGATACAAGCAGGGGACTCAGTTGGTGACACGTGCAGTCATCCCAGGAGATGGGGTGTCTTGCATAGTAGAGTAGCAGCAGAGATGGACAGATGTGGAAGGAGTAGAAATAGACTTGGGGTTATTGCACTGGAAAGAATGACTGCCAGTCTTCTGGCTTGAGCAGCTGGGTTGACAAGTGTCTTTTGCTAAAGTGGAGAGGCAAAAGGAAGAAGCTGGTTTGGAGAAGAAGCACAAGAGTGAATTTTGAATAAATCAGTTCTTGAGGTACCAGTAAGACATCACGTGAAGATGATTGACAGGTATGACTCAAGTCTGTGAAGAGACAGGAACTGGAGCATATGTTTGAGAGTCACAGATGTCAGTTACTGTCATGGCGGATTGGGTCACCCAGGGGAGCACATGTGGATCAGTGTTCCTCTTCTTTTGGGTCCTAGACACACTTAAGCTGATTAACAACTACACTTCTTCTTTCAAAAGCATTTGCATTCAAGTTTAAGGAATTTATAGACCTCCTGGAGCCCATCCACCACTCTTGTAAGGTCTTAGGTGGTAAAATAAAAACAAACAAACAGCAAGACTTGTGTAGACAAATAGACTTTGGATGGATCCCTGGGGACCAGCACCACTTAGAGGAAGAGGACCACACCCAAGACGGTTAATATGGAGCACACAAAGGGAGGGGAGATTCCAACCTGCTATCAAGACTAAGAGAAGAGTGTTCCCTTATGAAGACAGATGTTGTTATGAGGGTTAGAAAGATAAATTCTGAGACGTGTCCCCTGGAGTTGGCCATAATGGAGAACTTTGGGCAGCCCAGGACCGGAATTTGAAGGCTTAGCTCTCCAGAAGGAGGCATTGCTCCTTGACAAAAACTGGATGGCGGGAGAGACACTGGATGCAGAAGTGTGTTGATATGTAGATTCCTGAATGGGACGGGGCACACTCTGGTGGACTAGTGATTGGGCACAGTCACATACATACCATGGTCCCGGGTTTGCCTCCCCGGGATGGTGGGAACAACCTAGATGAAAACTAAATAAAACAAATAAATGCTTCTTCCTTCTTCCTCTGCTGTCTTCCTGCCTGCCTGATTCTCCTTGCCTTCATTCCTGTTGTACCTTTCATATACATAGAGAGAGAGAGAGAAGAAAAACGCTTAGTGGGTGGAAATTGAGAGTGTTCCCTCTGGACAAATTGCATTTTCTCAGTGAAACAGCAGGTAAGCGGAAAATAAGCAAGGACAGGGATTGTGAGGGTGGAGGAGTTGGGAAACAGTCTTACTTTAAGCCTGTTAGGATCCACCTATTTGGGGTTGTGATCTTAAAAAATGAATGGGATCAGCGAGGGGGAAGAACATGAGGGGGTCCCACATTGACAGGGAGCCCGGACCCAGAATCATCACAGGTTGAAAATCAGCAAGCCTTCCAGAACTGCTCAAGGCGTGCCCCACTCCCTTTCCCTCCTGGCTTGGGCTTCTCCTCCTCTCCTGGTGGTATTTTCCTTCAGCCTATAAACATGCTCATGTTTTGCCCAGTGACTCAGCTCCATCTCTCAAGTCAGTGTCTAAACTCTTTTCTCTCTATGCTCCAAGCATCTGGAGCAGGGAACTTTAACAAATATTGATTTGCTTATACTTAGCAAAATAAGTCAGAAGAAAAAGACAAATGCTGGATGATCTCACTCGTGTGTGGAATATACATAAACAAAGCAAAAGAACAGACAAAGCAAAACCCAATTCTTGGGCACTGACAACAGAACTGGGGTTACCAGTGGGGAAAGGGGTGGGGTTGGGAGCAAGGTGGGGTGGGCCCAATAGGCAGTATCCACCGTTATTGGGCTATTGGAAATTCGGTGCTGCCTGTGATGTGTTATCACATGTTTGAGGAACACTGGACCTGTGCATCTAAACTCACATCATTCTGAAAATCAATTTTTAAAAAATGTTTCAATTGCTCTTTTTCTTTGTTATCTGGGGAACGTGACTGCTTCTTGTGGTCGAGGGTGCTGGGGGAGGGGCTGAAACGGAGGCAGAGGCTGGACACCAGATCACTTTTGGTCAGCTGAGTTCAGGGTGCTCTGTGATATCTAGCTAGGGCTGCCTGTCAGCCTGCTGGATATCTGGGTTTTAATTTGTGCAAGAGATGTGGGCTGAAGATGGCTGACCTAGTAGTTGAAACCAGGAGTGTAGAGCCAACCCCCAGAAAGTGAGTGAAGTGAGAAGAGGGATGGGCTCAGAAGGGAGTCTTGCATTGAAGATGCAGACTCACCGTGGTGACACCTGAGGCCACAAGGAGGCAGAGGCCTTGTTGACTAAGATGTGAGATCTGGAGGAGAGCATGCTCAGCTGCAGTGAAGAGGGAGCCTTCTGAGGGGTCCATTGTCACAGAAAGCAGAGATGTAGCGCCAGGGGACTGTGCCAGACAGGGGAAAAGGAAGGTCACAGGTTACCCTTGTCTGAGCAGGTGAGGAAGGGTGCCCCTCGGGGGAGAAGAAACCAGCGTGGGGAAACAGGAAGTTGCCAGAGCAACCATGTTTCGGAAGCCTGTGTGAGGGCGAGGGGTACCTGGAAGCTAATGGAGAGGGCCTGTCCAGTGGAGGGCTGACTGCTAGTGGTGTCCAGGCCTGGAGAGAACTGGATGTTGTTTAAAGGCTGATGGGAAACAGCCTGGCGCCGGGGAGTGGGGAGAGGCCAGTGAGGAAGCTTTAAGGGTTCAACCCCAAGGGGACAGCAGTCAGTTTGCCCAACACTTCCACATACCTTGTGTGTAATCATCTCAACACATGAGGTTTGAAACACTAGCCTCGGGCTGGAAGGCAGCTGTGGTCCACACCAGGTGGTGTGAGGAAATTCGTGGAAACTGCCCAGCTCCACACCATCCAGCCTGCCAGGAGCCGTGTTCTGGGCTGGGGGGTTGGATGGGTCCTCAGTGCTATGAACCTGGGCCCACAGGCTGCTGGGTTCTTAGGCTCAAATAGCTAAGAGTTCTGTAAGTGCAAGGGATTTTAAGGGATTTTAAGGGATTTTAAGGGATCTCCTGCCTACACCCTCAAAAGACCAATACTCAAAAGGAGGGATATTGATGACAGGAAATTAGGTTTATTATTGAGAGGTGCAGGCCCAAGAAAGTGGGAGCCCTCTCTCTATCTTAGATTCACTTCGCTGAGAATGGGCCACAGAGAGGAGATAGTACACCTGCAGAGGGGGCAGCACCCGTAGGGGTCTGAACTCTTACATGAGGCAGATCAAAGCTTCAGTGGAGAAAGCAGGTTCAATTCATCGTCAATGTCTCTCCAGGTTTAGTTAATCTGCAACTAAATTATGTTAATTTAATGTATAGATGGCTCAGTTTTGCTGTAGGGTTCCGTCTGGGGCCCAATGTGCTGCGCTTTACTAGATAATAGCACCAGTGACCGCCAGGCCTCCAGGGCACCGGTGGACGCGTGACCCGAGGTGGTGAAGCGAGCTCTTCCGCGCTGGCCAGCGACTGAAGCGAGCCTGGAAAACCAAACTAGCGATTTGGATATCCCTCCCGGGGCGGCCCGAGATAAATCCTCGGCTGGGGGAAAGTATTTAATTTGCATCCAGCACTGTCGGAAGCAACTCCTTCCTGTCGGAGGCGGCGGAATGGGCACGTGGGAGCTTTCTCCAGGGTGTTCCTGCCAGCTCTCCACCCGGAGTCCAGCGGTTGTGAAACGCGATGCTGCTTTTTGTTTGTTTTTGGAGGAGGTGGAGTCGTTAAGGAATGAGAGATCTGAACCGGGAACTGGGATCCCGCTTCCCTCTTCATCATTCTAGGTTGTCTGTGACCTCGACTCTGGGTAAGTCTAGTCTAGGCTCTTCCCTGGGTCTCAGTTTCCCTGTTCATAAAATGGGGATTTAGACTATGATTTTGGCTTTGCACAGCCAGGGTGAAAAATTCATCTCCTCCCGCAAAAAAGGAAAAAAAAAAAAAAAAAGCCCTCCTCCGTTCGCAATCCCACTCCCCAACACCGGCGCTGCCCCAGTGCCTTCCCAACCCTTTCTTTCCGAGCCGGCTCGGGGTCTCCAGGCCAGGTGGTGGGCGGTGTCAACCGCGCGCCACGCCCACTCACCGGACCCGCCCCTCTCGACGTCCCCTCCGCCGAGATGAGGCAATCACGTGACCTCACATCCGGCGCGGGAGTCCCGAGCTCGCCGCGCGCCCCCCCGCCTGACCGCTGGCCGGCTCTCCCCGCGGCGCGATCCGGGCGCCTCCGCCGAGGGGCGGGGGGTTCGCTACGTCGCCGGCGGCGGGAGGCTGTTTCGGAGCGCAGGCCGCCCCCTCCCCTGCCCGTCTCCCCGGCGCCCTCGCTTGCTCTCGCCCTGCCCGGCCGCACGCCGCCGCCGCGGGCGCCGAGGAGGACAGCGCGGACGCCCCTGCGCCCGCTCGGCCCGGGCCCGCCGCCGAGCCGCCCTCCCCTCTCCCCGAGCCGCAGCGCGCGGCGGCGGCGGCGCCTCGAGCCCGAGCGACCCGCGGCCGCCGGCGGAGGGCGATGGGGCTGGGCTGAGGCGCGGGGGCGACTGCGGCGGCCCGGCCCCGGCGCCCCGCGGCCCGCGGCTCTCGGCGGCGGCGGCGGGTGAGTGCCGGCTGCCCCGGCTGCCGGCGGGCCGGGCGAGCGGGCCGTGGAGCGGGCCGTGGAGCGGGTGGGCGGCGCGGCCGGGTGGCGGGTCCCAGGTGAGCAGACGGCCAGCTCTGGGCTTCTCTTGGGGACGGGCCGGGGGCGCCGAGGCCGCCGGGCGTCTCGGGGCCGGAGAGGGCGAGGACGCGGGGTCCACGTTGTGGGGGCCTGGCCGACGCTGCTCCGGGGAGGGCGGCGAAGAGCCCTTCGCCTGAGTGCGGGCCCGGGGCTCGAGGGCCGGGGTCCTGGCAGGGCGTGACTGCAGGCGGCTGGAGCCCAGCCTCCGCCCGGAGGCGCGGAGCTCCCCACCGGCGCCGCCCGGGACCCGCCGCAGTGAGGCCCGGGGGGAAGGTGGCTTCCGACTTAACCGAGGCCGCTCGCGCCACGCGGGTCGTAAGGACTGGGACAGGTCAGGCCCCTCTGCTTCCGGGGCCACCTCTTTTGGCCTGTCCCTCTCTCGGTTCCCTTCACAAAGTGGGGTGCTGGTGGATTCTGGACCTCTTGTTGCGGGAGTGGGGTGGGCGGGGAGTCCGATCGGGGATTGACAGGCACTCAGTTCGGGGCTTCCCCCTTTGGAAAGCTTTGGTGACAGGTGCTTTTCCTTTCCTCTGTCCGTAGATCCGACAAGCATCCTTGGATCTTGGTGTCTGGACATAGGAGGTATGAATCACTCGTATAATGAACTGCTTTTAATCATCAGTGTCTAAGAGCTATATTTAGTGGTTATATTAGTGCAAAATGAATGGGTATGGAGTCGTAAACTTAGAAGCAGACACTTAGGTTTTCTGCACAAGGTTCTGAACTGAAGGACTAGGACAGGTGAGTGCGTGTAAAGACTATTTTAGATGTATAAGCCAGGACGTTAGAATTGAAAAAAAAAAAATCGAAGATTCAGGAACATTGAAGATTATTGCATAATGAACACTTTTCCTAAAGGTTTTATTGCTAAAGGGAACGTATTCTGATTTGATTGTCTTTTGAAGGGGTCTTCTGCCTCTGCTTCCAACTCAGCCTCTTTCCCAACGTATTACTTTTGTTTCTTTGGATTATATATGGCATTCTCTTAGGAAAACTGTTGCTTTGCTCCATAGGGTACAGTTACCAGAATGAATGTATGTGGGCATCCCATTCTGGTTTGGTAACCTTTTTTAAGGCAAATCTGTTCTTGAAAGATGTTCGAAATAGTAAGCCTATACAAATTTTTATGGAAGTTTGCATATGTTTATTTCTTTGAAGGAGGAAGATGCATTTTCATTTATTTGTTTCATTTTGATCCCTCTCAGTCCCCCAGACTGGGCATCGAACCCAGGTCCCTCGACCCACATGGTCCACATTCCAGCCATCACAGGGCCCACCTGAAAATGTGATTTTTGCTACGCTTTGTGTTTGCGTTATCCACCATTAGATGAGGTGAGAATTGAGTGTGAGCTTTGAACAGTAGACCAACAAAACCTGTTTTTGGTTGGGTTGTGTAGCAAAAGTGATGTCACTGGTTGCTGCAGTTTATAAGTAGTAGATTTAATGTGTAAATGAAAATATTAAGGAGCAGCGTCTTGAAAAAAGTTGACAAGCTTTGATTTGATTCAGAGCTTTAAATTATGTAGTAGGAAGGCCAATTTCTTCTATCTGGGCAACTAGAAAGATTTATTTGGAATAACTGGTAATCAGGATTTTAATTTATAATTGAGACAACTGGAATAAATTCCTACAGAGGTAGAAACGTGGTTTCATAGTAATAGAACAAAACATAAAGGCTCGGATGTCTAAAATGGTATTTTCTGATGAGTTTTCTACTGGTTCTGCTTATTAGATACTGGAGTTAAAATACTTCTGTGGGTTTAGTTAACTCATTGGTAACGTCAGTTTCCCATCGATGATATATTTCAAAATTGGATTCTTACATGAGTAGACGTGTGTTGGCAAATGCAACATGCTGTAGTGGAAACAGGCTTGGGATTCAGATCAGATAGGGTTAACTAGATTAAACTACATTTTGCAGATGAGGAAGCAGAGATGGTAAATTGCCTAGAGTCATGTACCGCTAGCCCTGTACACCTAGAAGCATGCAGTGACAGCTAGGATTTGGGCTCTTCAAAGATGTCTTGTATTGCTTAACTTAGCTGATCATTATCATAATCTTATTTCATTATTTATTTACCCCAGACCTGGTCTCTAACCTGGGTCCTTCATCCATGGTCCACGGTCTGCATCTTAGCCAGCTTAGCGACCTGAGCCACCAGGATGCACCCTTTTAGTTTTTATTAACAAAGAATATCACTACTCAACTTCACAGTTTTGAGGCTTAGTTGGGAACATATGTGAAAAAGGGAGCACTCTTCTGGCTAAAATAAATATATCCTTTCCTCCTTCCATTTCCTAAACTGAATCAAGCTTGTGTAGCTTGGTGGTTTTCTAACTGCTGTGACTATAAGCTTTTCAAATGTGAATATGCTTTAATGGTAATTCTGGGAGAGAGTCCATGCTCAGCGATATAGGGGCCTCCTGTGGAACTTTGTCTTTATTCTGTGTTTTTCCCCAGTGGTCTGGTTGATGGTGGAAGTATGATGAATAATATGCTTGTGAATGACGACAAGGTGGTTGTAATTTCTAAAATCTTGGAAGATAGAAAAGGAATTTCAAAGTCAGTTTGATTGCTAGTTGATCAAAACTTGAATTCTGTTTGCTGTTATGCTTGGTAACCTACCATATAAGCACTAACTGGGAGAACTTGTCATTGACCATGGTTGAATAGGAGTTAGCAGCTTATCATTTATTAAAGACACTGACGTAAAACAGGTGCACCTTAGTGGAGTCATGATTGGGCCGCCACATCGGGTCAGCACAGTACACATGTATTCAAAAAACCCGGGTTTGCATCCTAGGGCCAGAGGGGATAACCAAGATGAGCAAGTGGTGTGTTAAAAGAAGATAATCTAGTGTCTGACGTCTACCTAATACATCATCAGGCTTGTTCTAGTGATGGAATGTATTCTGGATGTGCCATCTAGCTCATCTGGTTAAGTCTGGGTCCAAGAGATAGCTCATGGAGAGAGATGGCCTATGGAGAGAGAAAATCAGTTGTCATCAAAACCACTCTCTAGTTAACTATCCTAACTAGGCCAGGTGACGTACAAGAAGGAAGGAAACACTCGTTGAGTCTTAATTGAATCTTTTTATCTTCACATTTTGACAATAGAGAAATAAGGGAATCAGAATTGGGACACAGATCTAGGTGAAGAAGTAAAAGATTCTGGGCTTACTGAATTTAAGAAAAAGTAGTTATTTGGTAAAAGGTAGAATGTCCTGAAATTAATGGTAACGAGTGATTATAAAAGTCATAAGTTAAAAATAATTTTATACAGTGTGACTCAGTAGTTCAGTCTGTGGTTGTGGATGGCACGGTATATATATATGTATATATATATACATATATATACATATATATATATATATATATATATATATGTATATATATGTATTTCAAGGTCCCAAGTTCATGACTTGAGACTGGAAGCAATTAACATAAAGAGCTAAATAAAATGCTTCTTCCTCTCTCTTCCTGCCTACACATTTCCGTGAAAAATACTACTATTGAGTACACATAAACTTTAAATTTTATAATGTGGCCAAGGATAGCCAGCAAATTAACACAGAATGGGAGGAAAAAGACTGCAAACATACAGACAAAAAGAATAAAACAAAATGTACATTATCGATACATGAGGGTTGCCCCCTGTGACTCAGGTGGCTAAGGTACAGGCCATGTAAAGCCCATGGAGCCTTTTAGGATGTTCTTATCAAAGATGCAAAATGATAGCATTTTTGCTATGAAAGCCTAAATATAATATATGTTGCTCCCGTTTAAAAAAAAAAAAAGGCATGCCCTGGAAGTCTTACCAGTTTAAACTAGGTGCAGTTCATGCACAACGATATGAAATACAGTGCTTTTTCCCTCTCTGCATCTGCCTGCTTGCTCTCCTTCTTTCTTACTGTACCTTGCCTTTGGAAATAAAAACAAAAACCGGTCCTCAGTCACACACGCATACAACTTGTTTTATGTATGTTAAATGTTAATAAACATAAAATGGTAAGTTATCATTTACGGAACCTCTTAGGCTTAGTTCTTCTCTAAGATAGGTTTTATGACTTCCATTTGGTAAATGAAGAAACTAAAGGGAATTGAATGACTTGACCCAGACAGAGCTAGTAAGTAATGAAGCTGAAATTCAAAAATCACTGTGTATAGCTCTGGAAGGCCACATTTTAACCAAATCACCATGCCCTCTCCCAGACTATGTTAAATCTTTAGCCACCCTAATCTTTAAAAGAGTAGTGTTTTCTTGTTGTGCTATTTCCTGAGTAAGATTTAAGTTCAGATACTTTAAGTTTCATGGGAAACATGATCAGCTTGTATATTTCTTTTAAAATACTGTAGCTATTGCCAGCAGTGAGGATGTTGACTCTTAAAAATACTGAAATTAGAACTGAGTGTCAGCCTATACAAGTACCAGCAACCCCAGTATTCCCAACTTTATTACTTGGCCTTTTAATTATGCTAGGTTCTTAGTGTGATATAAAACGGCCCATATAACCGCAGGAGTTAACCGATTTTCATGAACAACTAATTTCCTTCTCCGTTATTCACACTGAAGGGTCACATCATATATGCACTTAATTTTACCCAAGCAGCTATCTTGGCTGCAGGAAAAGAAAAATGAGAGAAAAAAAAATACTTTAAATAATGGTGGATTGGCGCACCCTGGTGGCCTAGTAGATAAGGCCCCTGCATGTAGTCCTCACACATTGCAAAAGTGCTAGGATTTGAGACCCAGGGCTAATTATTTCTTCCTCTCTCTCTTCCTGTCTGTCTGTGCTCACCTTCATTCTTGCCTATACCTTTCCCTTAAAAAAAAAAAAAAAAAAATTTTTTTAGAAAAGGTGGCAGGATACCTATCTACATTCTTGTCTCAGAGTGAGCATGCAGTGGACATAAGTCTCAGTCAGGCAGGTGTTCCCATTCACCTGGCAGAAAGTATCTCACATAATCAGATATTAACTGCAGCTCACCATTAAAGATAGTAACCTTTAAAAGCTGGAGGAAATGCCTGCTATTTCAATTGAAAGACAATCTAGGGGGTGCGTTGTGTCTCAGAAGGCTGAGAGGCTTGTATGTGGACCGCATACCAGGTTCGAGACCTGGGGATAGAGTGAAAAAACAAAATGAACAGCTGACTAAAGATGTTTCTTTCTCTTCTACCCTCCTTTGTCTCTAAAAAAACAAAAATGACAATATAGCAGTTATCAGTTTTTAAACTGGTGCCTTCTTAATGGACTTTCAAGGGTAATTTTTGACTACAAAAGAGTTTTATCTTAAATGAGGATTTAGGCCCAAAATCCCCACATAAAAGATGACTTCACTTTACTCAGTTCTTTAGATAATAAAGAATTAGGGACTAAAACACTAGTCTTTTATAGCAAAATGAGTTTATTATGTTTTTTCATTTGATTTCACAAGTGTTTTAGAGAAGCTACGCTTCGTTCCATGATTTATTTTAAAATAAACTAAAACGTAATAGAAATCAAGTAATCAAAAGTAATCCTAAAAAGTTTGTTCTCAGTAGGAAAACTTCTTCACATTGAATCTTGATAGCTATTACCACAGTGAAAGCAAGGGTGAAAAGACTGACCAACTAAGAGGAAGCTTCTAGCCCCAGACCCTTCACTAACATGCTTCAGATACCTCTCCGGATACCTCCTGTGAAAGGCGACTGTCTGGATTCTTGGGATATATATGGACTATTTGAACTCAACCACTAAGCCACCGTGGGGCACCCTAACAGGATTTTATGTGCCGTCTTTTCATTTAAAAATACCGATTGGAGAAATATGTCTATAACCTTTTCTTTGAAAATACTTGAAATTTTGTTTTACCATTTTGGTGACCTTTGGATTGATTTTTTTTTTCTTTTTTTTTCTATTAAGGAAAGATGGAGGCAGGAATGAAAGTAAGTAGACAGGCAGGGAGAGTAGGGCAAAGCACTTAATTTTATTTAGCTTTTCATCTTGGTTGTTCCCCCAGGCCCTGGGTCACGAACCTGGATCCTGGGGAATCTATGTGGATTACGCCTAGCCAGGTGCCTAGGGATTAATTTCTTTTTTTTTTTAAAGGAAAGGTGTAGGCAGAACAAAGGGGAATAGGCAGCTAGGGAGGAAGAGAGAAGAGGAAGAAACGTTTTGTTTTGTTTTTATTTTTAGTTCCCACTGGTTGCTTCACTTTGAACCCAGGGGTATGTGGCTTGCTCCTTCGGAGGTGATTGACCTAACCACTGCTCCACAAGGGCACACCAGAATTGATTTCTTAAATTAGGGTCATTGGTTCATCATAGACCAAGGATTTTCAGCTGCTTAAGCCATCCACTTTTTTTTTTTTTTTTTAATAGAATTTTTATTTATTTATTTTTAAGGAAAGGCACAGGCAAGAATGAAGGTGAGCAGGCGGGCTGGAAGAGAGAGGAGGAAGAAACCTTTTTTTAAAAAAATTTAGTTTATCTTATTCTTATTTGTTCCCTCTGCCCTGAGATGTGAACCCCGGTCTCTGGAATGTATGATTGCAGTGGTGGACCTAACCTGAGCCACCAGGGTGTGCCAACCCATGTGTTTTCTACCCTCATTTATACTCTATTTTTGTTTTTAAAGGAAAGGTGCAGACAGGAATTAAGGTGAGCAGGCAGGCAGACAGAGAGGAGGAAGATACATTTATGTTGTTTAGTTGTAAATCTTGGTCGTTGCCTGTGTCCTCAGTACATGAACCTATGTCCTTGGGATCGCATGTGGACTGTACCAACCCCTTCCTCCTCCAGGACATGCCCAGTGACACTGATTTAAGGTACTTGGTGAGCATGTTGGTGAGACTTACGTTCGTAGTAGTGAAAAATTGACCATAAATGGTCTTTAAAAGTTTTCAGTCCAAGAAGCATGGGTTAATTCACAGGATGGCAGTAGGATGGCATAGCAGTGCCTCCCTCTGTGTCTGCTGGTCTTCTGCCTCCACCACTGCTGTGCAGGAGTGGAGGATGCGAAGAAAGGGGATGTCAGGAAGTCACCCAGGAGGGTGCAGCACTTCATCCCACCCTCTTTTAGTGGTAGACTCGCAGTATCCACTTCCCACATCTCCATACTTTGAAAACGTGTTACTCAGATTTATCTTAGCTTTGTCACCTTTGAGCAGTCTTCTGAATAGGATGATTCTTAGGAGGATGTCGTTGATACCGAGGAACACAGTGCTGCTAGGGGTTGTAGGTTATATGAGGTCACTAAGGTAGGAAAGAGAGGGTATTGGGGGAGAATGGGAAAGGAGCATAGGGATAAGATGTGGGAGCATGCCACAGACAAACCTTATTTTGTTGTGCAATTTTGCTCAGGAAAAGAGGAAGGATTTTATCCCTTCATACTCCCTGTCTTGCCCTAGCTATTTCAGCCAGCTGCATTGCTGGGTGCTGGCCTGGTTCTCACCCCAAAGGGATTTTAGTCTCGTAAGTCCAGTATTGAACTGATTGTGTTTTAGCTGTCTGCAATCATGTCTAGTAGATGCTTGAATCTGTGGGCCTGGAGCTTTCGAGGGGTCAGTGTGGAAAATGCTGGTTGTTATTTGCTACCATAGATGGGCCAGTAGTGCATCTGGGACCCTTGGCGGTGGTGGTACATAGAATCCTGGAGAATATTAAGAAGTGGGCAGAGGAAGCAGAGGTTTGGTAGCCTGGATACCTGCCCTACGGCCTGGGCTAGGTAGCATGAGGCACCGATCAGTGGAATTGTGAGAGGCGAGAGGTCGTTTGTGGGCCATCTGTCTTACTTATGAAAGAATTTTATTTCAAGTGCACTTTGGAGCAAGAACTGGCTTGAAATGAACTTTTGGAAAACAGCCCCTAGACAAGCGGCACAGTCTGCTTGTCATTTCTTATGTTACTGGTAAAACGTTTTGAGATAAACTCATCCCATGCGTGACTGACTTTATAGGGAAAAGAAAAATTGCTAATCTTGGTTAAGTGAAGATTTTCTGTTTTAAAAGACAATATTGAAAAATGACTAATGGGCAATGCCTGTAAAAGTCTTTTTAAAAGTAAAAATTCTTATACAAATGTCACTTGCCATATGGCAGGCACAGTCTCCAGATACATTGATTAAAAAGAAAAAATCTTGATTATTGGATTCTAGGATGACCACAGGAAATGAGAAAGTTTAGATTGAGGAAGGCAGGCAGGCAGGCAACAAGGCAGGAAGAGAGGGGCCGAGAAACATTGGAGGCAAGAAGCCATGGGCTGTGAATCTGGGTCCTTGGGCTGCATGTGGGCTGCACCAGGCGCACAGCTTAGCACGTTAGCCACCAGGGCCTGCCTGAAGTCTGTGTTTGTTGAAATATTTGTTGAAGGAGATGTTAAGGACTTTGTATGGACTTTCTGTGCAGAATCAATGTGGATAGATTTCAAACTGGGAAAAAGAAATCAAGTGGAAAAGGCAAATTCATATAATTTTAGAAAGCTTGTTCAAGTGCCAATCAGTATAATTGTAAATGTTCAGGATTGTACTTTTTGTACAGGATGGTTATTTCCTAGTGATTTTGCGCTGCTCTGTGGTCAGGTCTGTCTAATAATGGAAGATGCAGTGTCACTTCACCTGCACAAGCAGGTGATGCACCTGCAAAATGATGTCCCCCTTCCCAAGTAGGCCCTTCCGTGGCTCTGCGTCTCCGCCCCACTGGGCCCGCCCCTGGCTGCCTCCGCAGCTGGTCCGGAAATCCCAGCCTCTGCCCCACCGCACCTTTGGAGACTTGTGTGCCGGTTCCAAAACCCAAATTAGCGGCTTAACTCAGAACCTCGCCGGGTGTCCTCACCCACTGTTAGTCGTCAGCTGAAGACTCAGTTGTTTCTTGGTGTTTGTCGCAGGAAAATAGGTGATTCAGCAATTTTATTCAGTGTCTGTAGGGAACGACCCGAAAGTGTGTCCTATCCAGAAGTCGATCCACCACGGCCCTTTTCAAGAGACCATCTTTTAAATTGCTGATTGAAATTTTAAATTATAAGTGATTTGGATTAATATTACAGGTTAGAAGTAGTCGTTCATTTGAATTAAAATGGAAGAAATCTTCATTTATATGTTATTTAACATGAATTCTTCCTTTATGTCTGAATGGACCCTCGTGGCTTTGCAGTGGAGAAGTTGACATCAAAACAGGCGAAGGTGCCTGGGAAGTGGTTCCGATTGACTTCCGTATAAGAATGTTAACGCTGACTTTTGAGTTCTGGACTCTTGAACTTAACTCTTTTATCTTGTATATCGTGCTGTTCCAAATATAGAAGTGAAGGCTGCATGTATGCTCGCTAAATACTTGTAGATGATTTAGACTGATGACACAATTTGGAACTTGCTGCTTTTGCTTATATGACACTGCTTGTTGCCTCTGTGCCCACTGACCGCGCGGCACCAACCCCGCGACACTGACTGCACGTGGCACCGACCACGGATGGCGCGCGTGCGCTGCAGCTGTCTTAGCTGGGCAGGGCTTTCTCTTGTCCCAGTCTTGTGTCGCGTGTGCCAACTTCGAGAGCCTGGCAGGAAAGAGACAATGCACTCCTGCTCCCTTACAAATCATCCAAGTCCCCTGGATTTTTAATTGGGATTTGTGCATCCAAATATGTGGGCTTTTTACATTTTAGTATGTTGTCAACCCATTTTCCAAAAAGGAAAGCACATACCGTTCACTCTTAATAACAGTGTAAATGGTACATCTTATTTTTTCCCCCAGTTTAACAGGTGAGTGTTTGACAATATAATTTTAATTTTAGCCTATCTTGTTCTGTAATAGGTTCATGTGTGCCTTCAGGATCGCTGATCTTCCCTCCCCTGCTCCACCACCCTCTAGTTTCAGACAGTTGTGAATACGGGAGTAATCTTTATAAAGGGAAGGATACACTTGCTTTCCTCCCCTCCCCCTTATTTATTTCATGTTTATTGCATGTCTTATTTTCCCATTGAGACACATGAATCAGAGGCTGTATTATATAAGGAAACTACTATTATATTAGAATCTCCAATGGCACTCAAAATCTTATGTAATTTTGCCTGCTTAATCACTTGATCAACAGCTGCTCTAATTTACTGCTTGTGAAACTCATCCTCTTTCCTTACCCATGTTGGGACGCCACCTAGTGGCGGAAGAGTGCAACAGCAGGCTAATACACAGGCAGTACCTTTGAGGGTGGAATCTGATGGTTGGAATGAATCATGAATTATTATAACTGCCTCATTTTAGTGGAGAAGTCAACATCAAAACATTTGAAGGCAGTTGGGAAATAGTTCGGGTTGACTTGTAATGTAAGAATGTTAAAGCTGACTTGAGTTCTGGACTCTTCAATTATTTATTTTCATTTTTGGGCAAAGTTGTATATCTCGTACTGTTCCAAATATAAGAGTGAACAGCGCATGTATGCTCACTTAACACTTGTAGATGATTTAGATTGGTGACATAATTTGGAACTGCTACTTACGCTACTATAACGGGCTAATCCTTTTCCTCAGTGGAACCAAAATGTAAAACAGATACAAAAATAAGTATGGTCAACTGTAGCTTACTGGAAATGTGTGTTAGAACGTTCAAAATAACTGCTTTATCTTGCTTGGGACAAAGCAGCTTAATGAGTGAAATCCAGGTCTGAGAGCAGCATGGAGTGTTTTGGAGGTTCCTTCAGATTCAGACCCCAGGTGGGCCATGCACCGTAGAGTACATTTGCTCAACTTGTCTTCTCTCCTTTACTATTTGAAAATGTTGTTACTGTAGATGGTAAAAGCATCCAGAGAGCCCTAACGTCTTCCCTTCGTCCCACTCCAGTGCACTGTTACTGACGGTAGCCACTGTTACCACTTCATTCCTGCTTGCTTCTTATTATCTTACGGTGGTTCCCAGTTTTCTTCCAGGGCCTTTCTGGTTCTGTCAGTTTGGAATATTTAGTCTGTGGAGCTGGGATTATCACCGTGCCCTTTCTACTACCTCCTACTGTTTCATAATAGATGGTAGATTTTATTATCAGTTTAGCAGTTAGAACACTTTTATAAGTCTCACCCTTTGAATATTGAATTTTGAAAAGTTACATAATAAGGAAGATTCAAGGGGAAATATGAAAATTTTAAGATCAAAGTAGTTTGAATAAATGAAAGAAAATCTCATTCATATTAGACATTTAAAAACTCCAAACTGTTTATTATGATGAATATCAATTTTTTTTACATGTTTCCTTATAGAACTTTTGTCAGCCCACAGGTACGTTTCTCATGTTTTACTAATTAATGACTATTAACAGTATGCAAAGCCACTGTTTTGTCTAACGATGACAGTCTTTTAATTTGTTTTTGCAAAGGAAGTGCAGGCAAGCAGGAAAATAGAGGATGAAGAAGCATTTCATCTATTTGTGTTTAGTTGTTCATTTTGGTGTGCCCCCCCCGCCCGCCCACTAGATTGCAAACCCAGGTCCTTGGGATGTTTGTGGACTGTGCTTTCCCCCAGCATACTTCCTAGTGGTGACAGTCGGACCACGTGCAGAGTCTCTGAATAGAGGGCTGATTTCTTTCTTTAAACAGGTTGTATAGTAAAAGTAATGGAAACGTATGCTAACATAGTACAGGTTAAGATAAACTTTTAATGTTCTTAACACTGACCTCAAGACAGATAATTACATTATCTTTCCCAATTATAACTTATTTTGTTATAGCTGTCACATTGTTTTGTGACTTACAAAAACGTATGATTATACAAAGACCAAACTTTACAAATGTAAATTCAGTCATGGTTTGGTGTATATTGGATACAATGGTTTTCCTTAAGCCTAAACAGAGAAACAAAAGCTTGTATTATAAGAGAAAGTTCAAGATGGGAAGTGATAAAATGGGTATTGAGTAGAGCTTTGTTACAATTTAACTGGTATCCTTGTAAAATTTCCATGTATTCATTAAATTATATTATGTCATTCTTATTGTTAGGAGGAGCTGATTTGAAGTGTTAAGTTTTGCCCTCAAAGAGTTGTCATAATTTGGTTACTGTAGCTGGGAGATTTCTCTTTCTCTCATTCTTTTTACACAAATATATGGATAGTTGGGGGGAATTTGTGTGTATTAGGGATGTTTTATTTCAGCTGTTAAGGTAGAACTGCTCTTGAATTACAGAAGGTCATCTTAGTTGCTGTGGATGCTGCAGAATTGAAAATGAAATAATGTTCAGAATGCTGGCTTGTCATTTATATTTCAAGATCTCTAAAACATCCTTTGCTGAGTGGTCCTTACAGATGAGTTTGTTTATCAAGTTTTTTATTTAACATAGGTAGGTATGTTTAAGTTTCAGAAAAACTAGAATTGGCAGAGCGGGCTGGTTCTTTCTGTTTTTCAACATAAAGTGGTCCAAAACTCTCAGTACCAGTTTAAAAGTGTAAAACTCCGCGAGTAATGTGTTACTGATTTATAAAAAAAATAAAAAAAATAAAAAAAAATTACTTGAAATTACATAAATTCTTTTTCTACTTAACTAGTTTTGTGAATTTTGACGAATTTTTTATTTCAGTATTTTTAGTCTCACAGAAGTTGGTATATACTGACAGTGAAGTAACAAATTAAGTAAAAAAAAACATTATTCAAAATTGCTTTGCTTCAAGTTTTACTTGAGTTTCAGATCATTCTTTGTGTCATCTACTTCGGAATTCTGGACACATGTCTTGGACATCTCTAAAGAAAATCCTCACACATACACAGTGTCACACTGCTGTTACAGCCCTCAAGCTCATGTTTGAAGCAGAGAGGTTTGGAGAATTTTATTCCTACTGATGCTGTCTCATCTTGTTCTGGCAAATGAGATGAGATCTTATTTTAAAGGCATATTTTCATGGTTCTTTGTAGTTATACAGTGTGAAAACAATTAGTAAACTTTCAAAAAAAATTAGCATTAGCTTTAATGAGATTTTTTTCCTGATAGATTCACTTTGTCCTCTGCTGCTGTTTTCACTAACACAAAAAATCAAGTTCATTGTAAATTCAAGGAAGGGCTTGGTTAACCACAATAGCCTATAAGCTCCTTGCTACTTAGATAACATCTAACTCAGACAGGCACTGTGCAAATGGGACCTCAGCGAGCGAGCTCGAGCTCCATATGAGTTATTTGAGGAATAGGAGCTCTGCCAGTGGCGGGCAGTTGGTAGAGGGTAAATCTTCTGAAACCCCGTTTGAAATCTGTGAATTTAAAAACCTTGAATTTTAATGTCTTAATCATTTTGAAAACAGCTAATAAGAACTCAAATTGTTGGCAGAAATTCTCATTTGAATGGATATTTATGCTTAGTTTTATTTTTATTAAGAGCCAGCTTTTGAAAGTTCTGCTAGTATTTGCAGTTGGGAGGAATGATGGTATAGTATGATTGGTAAGAAAAATTTCTTTATTTTCTATAATCTAGAAATAGAATCGATTAAAAAAAATGCATTCCAGCAGTCCACCTAAGTTTTTATTTTTATATAAGTTAAGTGGATTTTAGAAGTTTGATATTAATGCTTCAAATGTCTATTTAAATATATGATAGAAAAGTACTTAGTATCTTTTCATCTTGATAAGCAGTTTATTTTAAAATGTATGTATGTAGATTTTTATTTTCATGGACTCATGTTAAGGGCTCTCTGCTTATGTATATGTTTTCAAATTCTAGGTACACATTTACTGTTTGTTTCAAATGGAAGTTGTTGGAGTTGTGTCATTGGATTTTACTAAAACTTTATGTGAAAGGTGAATTCTTGGTAATTTTATGAAGTAATATATTTAGAGAGAATAATAGTAGATGGGTTTTAAAGACACTTTTACAATTATTTTGAATATTTCAACTTAGGTAAGACAAGAATTTTGCCTTAAAATGTAAGCTGAATTTCAGAGAAATAACACTTGCAAAAAGAGTAATGAGATGCTATGGTCAAGAAAAGTATGAAATTGATTTGTTATGGATAGTGCATCATGTATAAGAACTCATTTAAACATAATTGGAGTATTTTTGCTGTGGTCATTTTTTAACTGAAGAGGTTAGAATATACTTGAGCTGCTCTAAGGTCAAGTCTGTCAAGAGACATTTGGGGAAAAGGTTTTATTTTAAATAGTTGCCAAGTACAATGACTTAAAACATTGATTTCTAATGATAATTTTTTTCTAAAATTAAAGAAATCATGTGTATTTATCTACTAACATTCTATATTGAAAAATTAGGATTTACAAAGGGGGGAAGTACATCTTTATGTCTAGGTACTGAATAAAAGAGTGAAGCGTTAGAGTCAAAACTCAGCACTAAGAGTTTATGGAAAATGCCTGGTACTTAATAGGTTGAGTTAGTGATTTGGGGGCTCAGAGTTCTTAAGATTTGTGATCCTAGATATATGGTGCTAAGAATGAATAGCTTCTGAAATTTTTCTCTAAAACTCAGGCGGATCACTTTTATTAAAATTTTTTTCTATTGTGGACAACTTTTACATATTAAAGAATAGGAAGATTAGTATATGAAATCTCATCTAAACATCACTCAGCTTTTTACCAGCTTTAGAAGTTATCAGCTCATGACCCCTTACATATATACAGGTTTTCTTCTAATTCTTAAGTTTTACATTTGGGAGTTCAGACATGCAGAAAAATTGGTATATTAGTGAAAAGTTCATGTAAGTTCCTTGATTATCCTTCTGGTGTCTATAGAATCTATAGTGATCTCTCTTCTGATAGTGATATTTGTGCTTTCCTTCCCATCTTTCTCTTTGAACCTACCTAGAAATGATGGATTTATTGATCTCAAAAAAAAAAAACTTTTGGTTTCATTGATTTTTTTTTTTTAATTCATTTTCTCAGTAATTATTTCCCGTTAGTGCTTACACTGGGTATAATTCTTCTTTTTATGTTTTTTTAAGCTGAGGCCGTCGTTCTAGATCTTCTTCAGATGGTGGAATTTAGTGTGGTAGTTTTTCTTCTAAGTACTAAATTTAGCAGCAGTGTCCCACAATTTTGGATGTTATGTCTTCATTTTTATTCACTTCAGAATGCTTTGTATATTTTTTCTGTTATTTCTTTCAGGATTTTTTAGAAGTATTCTTTCCCAAATATTAGGTCTTTATTCTGCTTTCTTTCTGTTGCTGATTTCTTATTTCATTTCAGTGTGTTAGTAACATACTTTACATGACTTGAATCTTCATTATGTCCCAGAATATAGTCTTTGTTTGGTAAGTGGTCTGTGTGCACATGAAAACAATGTGTGTTTTACGTAGTTGATAGGGTGATTCATAAATACCGGTTGGGACTGCTTGATAGGTAATGCTCAGCTCTCCTGTGTTCTAACTGGCATTTTTAAAATCTACTTGTTCTTTCGCTTATTCAGAGAGGCACTGAAATCAAATCTGCAACAATTGTGAATTTTTCTCCTCTAAATTTTGTCAGGTTTTGCTTCATGTATTTTGAAAATCTTTTACATGTTTTTATGTTTAGGACCATTATTTTAACATTCATGAATTGGTCTATCATAATGAAATGACTTTAATCCTTGCTTTGAGATGTACTTTGATATATGTATATATAATTTTTCTAAAGGAAAGACGCAGGCAGAAATGAAAGAGAGCAGGCAGGAAGAGAGGAGAAAGGAGCACTTTATTTTTATTTAGTTGTTCACATTGGTTGTTCACTTATTGCCCTCACTCAAAATGTGAACCCAGTTCCTTGGGATGTGGGTGGATTGCTTTCCTCTGGAGGTGGCTGACCCAACACTAATCTACCAGGATACACCTGGCCTTGCTTTTTTTTCCTTTTCTTTTTTGGCTCCTTTGTTGTAGATGGACTGGATGTGTGAGAGTCAGTTTCTGGTGATTCAGTTCTATTCTACTGATCTGTGCCTCTGTTATTATTCCAGTACCATACTGTTTTTATCACTATCACTTTGTAGTATAGCTCAGTGTCTGGGAGTGTAATCCTATGGATTCGTTCTTTTTTCTCATGATTGCTTTGACTCTCTGCGGTCTCTTTTTTGTTCCATATGAATTTTAAGAATTGCTTTAATCTGTATATTGCTTTAGGTAAGGTGACCATTTTGACAGTGTTGATTCTTCCCGGTAATGAGCATGGGTTTTCTTTCCATCCCTTTATACCTTTATTTTGTCTTTTTATTAAAAAAAATTTTTATTGCAGTAACTTTTTGATTTTACACATTAAAATAAGCTCGTATTAGTAGGCTCCCCATATCTGCAGTTTCCTATTCCTAATATACATGTCAAATCACCAAGTGTTCCTCACCATTGTCCAGTGGACTCTGCCACCACTTCTCCCCGCTCACCTCTGACCCCCGCCCTGTCCCATTCCCTGTTGGTAACCTCAGTTCTATTGTAAGTGTCCAAGAGTTTGTTTTGTGTGTAACTTCTTTTTTTTTAATATTCACATTCTACCTATGAGTGAGATCATATGATATCTAACTTCTTTGGCTTATTTCACTTAGCATCATCCCTCTAGATCCATCCATGTTGATTCAAATGACAGGATTTCATCTCTTCTAAGGGCTGTGTAGTGTTCCATTGTGGATATGGACCACTTCTTTATCCATTCATCTGATGCTGGACACTTAAGTAGTTTCCACTTCTTAGCTGCTGTGAATTGGTCTGCAGTAAACATGAGTTTATGCATATGTCTCTGTGAATTAGTGTTTTTACGTCTTTTGGGTAACCTCTAGAAGTAGGGTGGTGGGTTCATATGGAATTTTAATATTCAACTTTTTGTGAAATCTCCATACTACTTTCCATAGGGGTCGCACCAATTTGCCCTCCCACCCACAGTGTGAAAGTGTTCCCTTTTTTCTACATCCTAGTCAGCACTTGTTAGATCCAGACTTTTGGATAATAGCCAGTCTCTCAGCTGTCGTTTTGATTTGCATTTCCCTGATAATCAGAGTGTAGGAACATCTTTTCATGTGCCTATTGGCCATCTGTATATCCTCTTCATAAAATGTCTCTCAATTTCTCGTTCCATTTTTTTTTGATTGGCTGTTTTTCTGTTGTTGAGTTTTATGAGTTCTTTGTGTATTTTCGATATTAAGCCCCTCTCAGACATATCAGTGTAAATATCTCAGTGCACAGGTTTTTTTTTTGTTTTGTTTTGTTTTGGTGATGTTTTCTTTGACTGTGAAGGCACTTTTTAGTTTGATATAGTCCCAGCTGTTTATTTTATTTCCCTTAATGCTGTAGTTGAGTCCTCAAAGACCTTTTCTAAGGCTAATGTCATGCAATGTCTTTCCTCTGTTGTCTTCCAAGAATTTTATGGTTTCTGGTTTTATGTCCAAGTCTCTAAATCATTTCGAGTTAGTTTTTGTAAATGGTGTTAAGAGAGTGGTCTAACTCATTCTTTTGCATGTGACTGTCCAGTTTTCCCAACACCATTTACAAAGGGACTTTTCCTTTCCTCATCACCCGCTTTTGGCTCCTTTGTCATAGAGTGACTGTATGTAGTGGGTCAGTTTCTGGTGATTCAGTTCTGTTCCACTGACCTGTGCCTCTGTTATTATTCCAGTACTATACTGTTTTGATCACTGTCACTTTGTAATATAGCTCATTGTCTGGGAGTGTTAAAAGAACAATGCCTTTTTGTTCTTCTTTTTCTCTTCTTAGGTGGCTTGGGTGTATTTATGTTTTGATTGGTTTCTGTTTTTGTTTTTTTCTTTGCTTTTTCCCTTGAAGTATTTTGAGGTTCTCCTAAGGTAAGCATTCTATGTTTATTACCCATTTTTATTTGAAAGCAGATTAGTCTTGCACTCATTCTAACCATCCACATTTTTTTCTCTCCTTTGCATTTTTTACATTTTGCTCTCTTAACTGTTCTTAAGTCCGGTTTCTTTACACTTTATAGAGCTTCCTTTAGTATCTTTTGTAGAGCTGGGTTTTGCTTATCTAAAAAGATCTTTTATCATTCCTTCAAATCTAAATGATAATAAAGTATCCTTGGTTGAAAATCCTTTTCTTTCAGCGCTTTGAATGTATCATAGCATTCCCTTCTGACTGTAGAGTTTCAGTTGAGAAGTCACCGACAATCTTATGGGACTCCTTTTTGTATGACTTTTTTTTGTCTATCTGCTTTAAGATCCTTTATCTTGTGTTTTTGACATTTTATTGGCAATGTGTCTGCATGCAGGTCTCTTTGTTTCATATGGAATTCTTTGCGTTTCCGAGTCTGGAGGCTGGCTTCACTTCTCACATTTGGGATGTTCTCAGCTATTGTTTCTTCAGATATACTTTCTGTCCCCGTTTCTCTTTTTTCCTTCTGAGACCCCCACCGTGTGAATGTTGTGCCTTTTGATGTTACCCCATAGGTTGTTGCTCACGCTTTTTTCACTTCTTTCCTTTCTTCTTTCTCTTTGCTGGTTTGCTTGAGTGCATTCTTCTGCCCTGCCTTCTAGCTCACTGATTCTTTTGGAAGTTTCATCCATCCTACTCTTGAATGCCTCTAGTGAGTTTTTTGCTATTGTGTTCTTGATTTCTTTGACATCTTGCTTCATTTATTCTCTCTCTTTTGTTCTTTTTCTTCCTCTGTTGTTTCCTTGACTTCCACGAGTATGTTTATCACTGTTGCTCTAAATTGATCCTCAGGTACTGGTTTGCACACACCTGTTTTATTCAGATTTCCCCATTGTTATTTTTTTTTCTCCTTAATTGAATTCATCGTTTTGCGTGCATGTCTGTCTTTGCTCTGTTTGGCATTCTGTTTTTATTTCTGTGGGTTAGGTTTCCTTGCAGTGATGTGATGGCCTGGTGTCGGGTATCGACTTGCACTGAGTAAGCCTGCATCTTGGTTTGGACACTTGGATTTTTTGTGGTATCCCCACTGGTAGGATTTGTTGAAGTTCTTCTGTGGGCCCTTTGTTGCTCCCCAAATGTTGTCTATGGTGTTGGAGTGTGGGGGGTGCAGAGCCTTCCCCCAAAATCCCAGCTGCCAGCCACAAAGACCACCTTGCTGATGGGCAGTCAGCAATCAGACTGTAGTTTAGCCTCCACCCACAAAGGGGCCTGGTTCTTCCTGAGGCTCCACCCACTCTGTTGCAGCCCTTCCTGCCCTCTATCTCCCACCCCCAGGCTGTGGGACCCGAATCCTCCATCCAGTTCTGAGCTGACACCTTTGCCTGCCCTGTGGTCTTGATTGGTGCCGTTGTCTTTGCAGCTTTCAGACCTGCCCTTCCAGAGAGTGTTTCCTCCGGTCCGGTCACCTCTTGACTCCTGTTGCTTTTTTAAAAATAGTCTGTCTTTAAATCACTGTTTAGCCTATTTATGTTTAATGTAGGTTTATATCAGTCAGTTTGCTCTAAGTTTTTATTTGCTTCATCTCCATTTTCTTTTTCATCTGTTACATCAATATCAATTATGTATATATATGTATATATGTATCTTTATTTTTAAGGAAAGGTTCAAGCAGGTAAGAAAAGAGAAGAGGAAGAAGCTCTGCATTTTTTAAAATTTTATTGATTCATCCTCTGGGTTATTCTCCCTCGCCATGGTGCGGGAGCCTGGGTCCTGGGGGTGCATGTGGGCATCTCTCAACTGGAGGTGCCAGACTCAGTCACTACGCTACCAGAGTGCACCCGGTTGGATACTTTTATGGGCCATTCAGTTAACTAATTTTTAAATGTCTTTTGCTTTATTAGTAGCTTCTGTTCATGGCAGGCGTCTCTATGGAGTAGAGTATATTTGGGGGAGAGTAATTTTCATATGTCATGTAAGAACCTCACCAAAAATACTTCTGTGTTTTGCTTTGTTTGTGCTCTTTTTAAAATGTTTATTTACCCAAAAGTTACCCTTTTCGTGATGTTCATGTGGAAATCTTTTCTTTTCTTTTTAAGGAAGCACTATTTTTTTCAGTGTTTACACTGGCTGCTTTCCCCTGAATCTGGGACTCAAACCCAGGGCTATGTGGCCTGGCTCCTTTGGAGTCAAATAACCTACCTGCTGCTCTACCCTGGTGCCCCAAGTTAGTTTTTTAATATAATTGATTTTATTAGAGTTACGTTTTAGCATTAAGTAGGTTTAAGGTATATATGATAGCAAATTTATATCTGTATGTAGTACAGTAAGTTACCACTTTCCTTTTTTTCCCTCACTATGCAGTTAGTCCTCTCTATCCTACTACCCCCCCACCCCCACCCCCTTTACCATTTCCTCTTTTTAAACATAGGGCTACAGTTACAGTAACTTTTAATGCCTACCAATTCTGTTACATGCCTCAGTTCTGGAACCTTTTCTGTTGATTGATTTTTCTCATTACTGGTTATATTTTCTTGTTTGCATTCCTGCTTCGTTTTAATTGGATGTCAGATATTTAGTATTCCTATAAATCTTGACTTTCGTTTTGTGAGGAATTTAGTTACTTGGAAGCAATCTTATTCTTTCCTATCTTGCTGTTAAGCTTTGTTAGGCAGATTCAGAGTAGCTTTTAGTTTCAGGCTCTAATTTGATCCCCTTCTTGAAGCAAAACCCTTTTGAATACTCTTCCTAGTTCCTGTGACTAATGAAGTCCACTTGGTGGTGGAAACAGGCACTTTCCCCAGTGCTGTGTGAGCCATGATGGTGTTTTCGTCTTCATTCTTTTGGGTGGTTTTTCCCTGGCTTCCTGTAGTTAGCTCACACGGAGGTGCTGACTGGTACTCAGCTGAAGACTAGAGGGGGCCCATCTTGCAGGTTTTCATTGTTTTCTCTTCTCTGTGGCAGCCTACCCTGCACATCTGGTCGCTTTGGTGCACCCCCCAACCCCCCCCCCACCCCAGCCCACTCCCGTCTTATCTCCTGGGCTCCCCAAGGGTTCCCTGTCCTCTTTTATAGCCTGCCGCAAATGCTTCATGCTTCACTTTGTAAACTGAGACAGTTGTAGAGCTCAGCTAGTTTGCTTACCATCTCTGTCCATTTCCTGTCGATGCCCACTTTGAAAATTATTGTTTATTACTATTTTAGGTAGGAGGGCAAATCTGGTCCCTGTTTTTCCATCTTGATTGGAAGCAGAAATCTATCTTTATATATATATTTGAAGTAGTTCCTCCCCTTAAGAAACATACTTTAGCTGGTGGTCATGGGAAAAGGGGATCAGAATGATATGTATTTGATTGTCAAAGGTGACTTTGATGAGTCTTGAGAGATGTTCCTAAGATTCAGTGCTGAACCTAAGGAAGAAGCACAAATTAAAGAATCCAGACTAGAGACAGTGTCACGGCAGTGTTTTTGCTTTATCCTTGTGCTCGAAGGTAGTCACATGTTCGTTTAATACCTTGCAGGACTGAACTCTGTCTTACACATTTAGGTGTCAACAACTGATCTTTTCTGCAGTCTAAGAGGTTGGGCTACTCATCTCCCCATAATCTCTACAGGTCGTAGCCCTTGAGAAAAACTGCCACCTCAAGTCAAATTAATTTGAAGGCTCGGTCTTACCATATTCTAGTTTGTTTTAGGGCCTTAATGCTACCCTAGATTGAGAAAAAATTGTTACTAAATTGAACAAAGGGCTTTATATGATAATGTGGCTGGCTTTAGAGAATTTGAACCAGATACCTCTAAGGTTTTTTTCCCAGGGTTGTGCTGTATCTAATATTTTTATTGATCATTTTATTGATGATCTAAATCAAGAGACTTCAATAGTCTCATGTTACAGGATTAGTTTAAAATTCTGTAGTTGGTTTTTACTTGGTTGTTCATATCATGTAAATAGCTATTGCTTTCCTAACAAAATTCTTCAGGTTATTCATTCAGGAAGTATTTTTTGAATGCCTACCATGCTTCAGGCCTGATTAGATGGATAGAGGATAAATGGATAGATAGATAGAGGTATGGTATTTGGAATGGAGGAGAGGTGTGTGTTTACAGTAGAAATCAACCTAGTCTTAAACCACTGGCTCTCCAACTCTGGCCTCAGACCCTTCCTTCTACATTCTTGGAAATATTTATGGACTCTAAAGAGCTTTTGTTTATATAGGCTATAGGTAACATATTACTTAAAACTGATAAATCTTTAAGAATATTGATTTGATCAGATACAACATTAATAGACATATTAAGTAACATTTTTTCTAAGGAATATTTTCTAAAACAGGAAGAAAACTAGCATTAATTTACATTTGGCAGATCTCTTTAATTGACTGAGCTAGAGACTGAAAAAAGAGGTCTATCAGTGGATTTAATATGTTTTCTTCCTGGATTGGCATCAGGAAGTTGGAAACAGTCAGAAAATTGCTTAGTGATCGTGGAATGAGAATGTGAGGGTAGCTGAGTAACCCCCAAATAGGTGTGCCATAGGGATTGCCTGCTGGCCAGGGTCTGCCTGTCATGTGATAGTGCTCAGGATTTGTTGGATGACTTATTTAAAAATTTGAGAAGTTTTGGTTTCACTGCAGGTGTTTTTTAAAAATATATTTTGTAGACATGTATATATTCTTTGCTATTTTCAAGCAATAAATTGAGTTGTGTGAAGCACATTTAACTCAAGATGGTTAAACCAGGCCGTGTTTCTGAGTAAGGATTGGAGAAGGAATATTCAGTAGTTTTCAGAATTTAAGATGTTTTGTAGCAAGGCTATTGCTAGTGTAAGTTAATGACATCTGCCATGTTTTGTGATAGAAATGCTGGTGCTAGAACTAGCTTGTTATTGAAAGTGTCCCTAGAACTGGCTGGCAATTTAGTGACTACTTGAATGTCAGTTAAATCTTGATACATACATCACAAGGAATTTCCTTTAACAAGTGTTCCCCACATGTGTGGAAGAATTCAAATTTAACCCAGTGATGTTAAGAGAATACTTGGTGGTGTAATAACTAGCTGATAGTATGCAGTGGTACAGTTCACTAAGATACAGAATAACTCTCACATTTATCCCTCTCTTCCCTCAGTTGTCTTCAACTGTTCTGAAGCACACGACCTTTCAAAACACCATAGATATGGACAAAGAAGAAAGAAAGACTATCAACCAGGGTCAAGAAGATGAAATGGTAGCTAGCTTTTATAACTTTATAGTGAAATGTGAAGAATGTCTCTAATTTATTAGTAAAGGACAGTGGAAAAGTACATTAAAAGACCAGATAAGTCATTGTGTTTCTTTCTTCATCTTGCCTGTGTTTTTGAGTTGGGATTATATGACATCTCTGTTGGCTTTAGGATAATTTCCTCTTCACTAACTTGTTAAAACAGAATCAAGAAGTATGTTTTTGAATTTGGTTATTTAAGACATTACATTTCCATTTTTGATTTATAAAAAAGCTTGTAAACATCTAAAAATTGTCTCAATGTATGTGTGTGTGTGTGTGTGTGTGTATAAGGAGATAGGCTTGTCATAAAATATAAATGTAATCAAGAAATAAATTTTTAGTATAAGCATGCCCCAGATATTACAAAGGACAAACAACAAAAATCATTAGTTTTTTTATCTGAAATTTGAATATATATTTCATTTTTATTATCTAAATCTGACAGCCTTTATTGGGAGAGTAACAATTGAAATAGTTTGCTCTGGAGATCAAATTGATAGTGGGACACTTAACTTTTTTTTTGGAAAAAAGTAAGGTTGAAACGTGGTGGAAATAGCTGTTTGGTCAGCCTCCTTTAGCAGCACAGTCCACGCATCCTGAGAACTTGGTGTTTGTGTCCTCAGGCTGTGGGAGGAGCAGCCAAGATGAACGACTAAGCCTCCTCTCTGCCAGCCTGTTTCTGCTTGCCTTCACTCCTGCCTTAAGTTTCCTTTAAAAACCAAACAAAAAATCTACCTCATCTAAATACATTGTGCTGTTCAGGATTATATCTTGGAATGGAAATAAGTCAGTGGAAAACTGGTGAGAGCTTAATAAAGACTAAATTAAGTTAATGGTTAGTGAACGAGTGTTAATATCCTGATTTTGATAGATGTGCCAGTCAATATATAAACATCAAGAGAAACTGGATGAAAGGTATTCAAGATCTCCATAAAGTATTTGTAGCATTTGAATGATTTAAAATTATTCCAAAATAAAAAAGTTTATTAAAAGTAAAACGAACCAAGAAAATCCTACCAATCCTAGCAAGATAAATTCTGGAAGAATTAAATAGGTAAATAAATGTAAAAATGAAATTATAAAAGTTCTGGGGAAATACACTAAATACAAATATTTTTGTGGAGAAGAGCTTACTAAGCACGCCATCAAATGTGAAAACCATAGCATGTAAAATATCAAAATTTAACTAAAAGTATACCTTTGATAATGAACTTGCCAGAAACAATTTTTTTTCTTTCTTTTTTTTTTTTTTTTTTTTTTTTTTTTTAAAGAGGAGGCTGGCAGGCAGCTAGGCAGCAGGCCGGCAGGAAGCGAGAGGAAGGGAACCTGGGTCCTCGGACTTTGTTGACTGTGCTGTACGTGTGGGCTTTGACACCTGAGACCAGGGTGCGCTGCCAGAAACAGTTTAAAGATAAACACGGGTGTGAAAATATTTATAGTTTATGTGATAAGCCACTATCTAAATAAAGAACTTTAGACTTTATCTCTGATTCTATATTGAATCATGTTTTCTCTGTGTCCGTGCAGGAGATTTATGGCTATACTTGGAGTCGCTGGAAGCTTGCCATCGTCTCTCTAGGTGTGGTCTGCACGGGTGGCTTTCTCCTCCTCCTCCTCTATTGGCTGCCAGAGTGGCGGGTGAAAACGACCTGTGTCAGAGCTGCAGTTAAAGACTGTGAAGTGGTGCTGCTTAGGACTACTGTAAGTCTGGGGGTTACCTGTATCTGATTATTGGAGGCGTAAAGTGATTCTTTGTGTGTAGGACGTAAGTCGGATGCTAGTGTTTCTAAAGCCACCTGGGTTTGGTTTGAAGAAATCTTACAGATGCACAAATCCTCTCCTTCCTCTTATAGCTCTTGATAACACTGAGAGGTTAGATGCTTGTCCTTCAAGGTCACTAGACAGGACTGTATCCCAGATTCCTCATTTGCTCTAGATCAGCTGCCTTTTCTGCTGTGTCACACTGCGGTATCACCTCCCCACATCCTCCATTTTTTATCTCAATTGGAAACTTTTTGTAAGAGGCTTTAATCTCTAGTTTCAGCATGCACTGGGGTGAATGAATAACTAATGATCTCTTCTCAGTGTAATTGTCGTATAATTAGCAAGGGAAAACACCTCACATTTGAATTTATGCATCAGTTATTCATGAAATGGTTTAACATTTAGCGAGTAGGAAGTGATATCTTCTCAATCAGAGATAATATGTCAATGTAAAGAAAGGAAATAAAAAATATAGACAGTTATATTATGTATATAATTGACTTTCTCTTCTAAGGATGAATTCAGAACATGGTTTTGTGCAAAAATTCGCTTTCTTTCTCTGGAAACTCATCCATTTTTAAGTCCAAAATCTGTGACTAATAAGATTTCAAATGGCCATGCTGTGCATTTATCTGAAAATCTGGCTGAAGAGAATAGACATGAGATGAAGAAATATTCACAGCCTCAGTCACATCAGGTATTGTGATCTTGGTATCAAAGTTTAAAAACCAGAATAATGATACTTTTTGCTTCTGGATATCCTGTAATTCTATGCTTGCAGTTCATCTTGTTTGCTATATTTGTATACTTCTCCGTACTTACAAATTCCTGTTTATCATCACAGTCTGTGTCGTTAGAAGAAACAGTGAATGTCATTGTGATCACTTTAATGTTTTGATATGATAGATTTGTTTAATTTTGTTTAGTTAAATTGTTAACGCTTTCTGATGTGTGTTCTACAGATTCGTTATTTCACCCATCACAGTGTAAAATACTTCTGGAATGACTCTCTTCACAACTTTGACTTCTTAAAGTAAGCTTTTTTCTTTTATTTGGATTAAGTTGTGAGTATTTTGAAAATGTTCTGGATAGAATTCATTCTAACGTTACATAAAATCAAAGTTTTATAATTGCATAACCTTTATATACTTAGTCATGAACAAATCTCTGGTGTTGGACTACATTAACCATGTTAGAATAAATCCTACTTGCACCTTGTAGCTTGGTGAAAGTCATACAAAAGAAGAAGATTCTAATTTAAGATTCCAAAATCCACTGAGTTGCTTTCTTTTTGAGGATTCATTTCAGGTGAATTTTGAGTATACCTGTTGCCTGTCGTAGGCTTTCTGAGTTATTGCGCCTCTATGTGCTAACAGTTCCATCCATTTATACTTAAGGACTGAAGTGGTAGCCAAACAGAAACATAACATTGCTCTGTGGATACTGTTCCTATGCGGATTAGACATTGTCAGTTGTAGTAAGCCTTGGGTCAGGGATAACTTGGAGTCATCCTTTAAAAATTATTTTTTTGGTTTAGACTTCAGGTTATATAATCACTAACTTCATAGGATTCTTTTGCTGTTAAAGTGATTCAAACACTCATTAAGTATCATTGTTTAAGAAACCAAAAGGAATTGTTAAGTATTAGCTGCAAAAATGGAATCGCCTTTTGAGTATTTGGAATATTCTTGCCTGAATTTTTTCCCTCATACACAATAAAGAATTGGAAAACTCTGGAATGGAACAGAACATTTCCAGATGCTTAGTTCTGAAGACCATACCTAAATAAGAACCATTGCTTTGTATATCATTGCCATGAGCTGCTGTTTTTTTTGTTTTTTGTTTTTTTTAAATTGACTTGAAATTGATCTCTGCTGCTTTTGGAAAAGTCATCAGCCTCAGCGGAAGAAATGTCAAACATTTGTTGTGTGGCTTTGTAGAGTTTACTGTAGAAACTTGTAGAGTTTAAATATCTCCTAATGATAGCAGTTACTTATGGAGCTTAGTTTTCCTGTCTGAAGAAAGTGAAAAAAAGTTGGAGTTAAATGATTTGTAAGATTCTTTTTAGCAAACCCAGATTAGAATTTCAGTTAAAATAAGCGTAACTAAGACATTTTCTGGGAAAATAGATGTTAGTTGAATCGCAGAATTGTTAGCGATTCTTGACATTGCTGGTGATTCTTATAAATTCTGTGCTTCTCTCTCATTAGATCAGGGGGAAGGATTCGGATCAGTATTTTGTAGAAAGAAAAAAAAAATAGGGTTTTTTAGTGTGAAGCTTAAAATATTGAAGAGAGGAAACAGATAAAAAGTAAAACCATTTCCATTTCTAGTTCAGAATTCTCAAGTTAGCTGTATGTTACCTTTATTAGTTTAGTTATTAATTTTTATAACTGGTGCACCCTTAGAAATTAATACTGTTAGAAAACTTGAGTATTTAGAACCATGTTATGTGATAGATAAGTTGGATAACTTGGAAGTTACCACCTTTGAGACACAGGCCATTCGTTGTTGTTTATCTTTAAAATTTGAGATTAAAATTCCTAATTCGTTATCTCAAAATTTTTGTTAAAAGCATTGTTTTTAAAAGGAAGTCACTTTTAAATTAGGAATATAAAAAAATGAGGCATTAAGAAAAATTTGGATATTTTAAACTTTGTTTAAAGTAAAAACTTTGGATTTATTTAGGGGACTGGATGAAGGTGTTTCTTGTACGTCAATTTATGAAAAGCATAGTGCAGGACTGACAAAGGGGATGCATGCCTACAGGTAATTTTTATCCAACTAAAGTTAGAGCTTTTATCAAATTTCTAAAGTAGCCTATATGGTCCACCCTTTTTACTATAGAGTTGTACATATTAACAGGTATTTAAATATTATACACATAGTTGACAACGTATCGATATTTTATTTGGGTAAGACTGTCTCAGTTTAAGAATTTCCAAAATGTTTAAGCTAATGTTTTTAAGTTGATATCCCTATGTATAGATCATATTTCATCAATTCTAAGATGCATGTTTTCCTAGATGTTGACATCTCTGTAAGGGGCATATGTCAGTTAGTTGGAGTGTCATCCTTTATGTGACAACTTTTTTACCTTGTTGATGATATAATAATATGTCTTATAATTGATAGCATCTTAGATTTTCTGAACTGTATTGGCAGTTGTAAGCTTGAACTCAGATTTGTCATAATGAAAATTTGTGAATTGGGAGACATCTTTTATAGTGTTATTCTTTGCTAAGATATAAAACTGTACTAGTATATTGTATAATAGAAAGATAATGCCACTTTCAAGTTAAATTAGAAAATTTTTTATACTTCTACATGTTCTTTCAAAGTATTAGAATACATAATACTCATTCAGATTTTACTTCACAAAATAGAAGGTAATAGAATTTAAGTGGAAGAAATTTATGTAACTTAAAACATTTTTCCAAAAAAAGTCAAATGCACAATGTTTTGATTTTAACATTTGTAGTATGTTATTAGTAAAATAGTGTGATCGCCCTGAAATATAGTCTTAAACAAAAATTAATTGCTATTCAAAATTGTTGAGACTTATTGTGTTCAAGAATGGAAAAAGCAAACCTTTCGCTGACATGGTTATTAAAGATACTTGTCACACAGAAATATGTGAGGTGTGGAATAAAATAAAATGGTAACAACCGTTATTTAGTTTTCGCTGCTTTGATTTAAATACCTTAGGTAGAGACTGAATAGTTGATGGCAAGTATATAGAAACACGAATGTTTAAGTTTCAGACTTAAGAGTGCTCTGTCGTTTGAGCCTTGTTTTGAAGGCCATGCCTTCCCTAAATTCTACTATTACTGTATAATATAACGTAGTGCTATTACTATATTTTCTTATAGAAAATTGCTGTATGGAATAAATGAGATTACTGTGAAAGTGCCTTCTGTTTTTAAGCTCCTAATTAAGGAGGTAAGACTGTTATACATGTGTTAATGTTTTTGGTGTCAATTTGAAAACAGCCATGATTTTGGTTAGTAAGCCATGGTTTTCTACCTATTACCTTCTCTTTGCTGTTTTGTTTTTTAACTTGAAAGATAAGTAACTGATGTAGAAATACTTTGGGGCATGAATTGCCTTTTTATTTTGTCCAACTTCCTTTTTACTTCTGTAATTTTTTTTTTTTAAATACACTTAGAGGAAGTTGTGCATCTTAAGTCTCGCCCCTGTCTTAGAGATAGGTGTATATACCTGCCTTCTTTTTCCCCCTGTTTTAAACAGTTTTTCATGCTTCTTCATGTGCTATTTTTAGTACATTATTAGAAACTAGATATTGTACCAGGAGGTTGGAATAGAAAGCGTGACATGATGGTTGACGTTGAAGAACTTGCAATGCGGCAAAACACATATCGGCAGTTGTCACAGCGATTGTCAACGTGTCTTAGATAAGGCGGGAGCACGCGACGGGGGGAGCGGGTGTGCAACTTTCCTAGCGGAGTTAGGCTTTCCAGTCTGCCTTCTGAGTTTTCACTAAAGCTCAAGAGTGCACGAAGATGGAGCACACGGTATTGGGTGAAAACTGTTAGTAGAGAGAACAGGTGGCTGCCATTAGCCCCTGAGAGTGCCCTCAGGATGCAGCAAAGCGTAACCGTTAAGTGTTAACAGCTAACAAACAAAAGCCTGGTTTTGGAATATGGTTTCATCAATAAGTCTCTTTGAGAAAACCTTTTTCCTTTGCTGCTCCTTTATACAAATTGGAGTAAGTCCTTTTTAATCATCTTATTTGATTTTGAAGTAAAATTGGCCTTTATACATGAAAGGGCTTTGGAAAGTAAGGCTCATACATTTTAAGACATTTGGGGGATGTTAATGGAATTGTTAGACTACCATTACCAGGGACTCCTTTATGTCTCTTTTCCCATTTAGATTTTAATTGTTAATTCTTTTCTTAGAGAAAGCTCAGCAGCATAATCCATTATCTCATATTTGTCTTAGCTTCGGACTCTGGTGAGCCTTTAACTTGAGTAAATTTGTGTTTCGAGTTCATAAAAGTAAACATTTGTTTGATTTGATTAAAAGTTTTATATCTTTTAGTAGCCCAGTAATTATTAGAAGTAAATATACTTTATTTGAAAAGCAGAATGAAGAACAGCTAAATGCACAGATTATCTGTTTTTGATGAATCTCTGGGTTTGATGATGAGTCTGAAAATCGATGGAAATAATTTAAATTAAGCCTTTTTAGCCACATTCCAGTAGCTTATTGGTAAAAAGTGCTATGCTAACCTCTTGCCCTATTCTTTGGGTATAGAGCTTACCCTGTCCGTGTGTTCTTGAGGGCTTCTTTAATGAAAAGGTAGAAAATCTGTCATTATAACTATGTCATTCAATTTGACTTAAACATCTTGTTTCGTAGGTTCTCAACCCATTTTACATTTTCCAGTTGTTCAGTGTTATACTGTGGAGCACTGATGAGTACTATTACTATGCTCTAGCCATTGTGATTATGTCTGTAGTGTCAATTGTAACCTCCCTATATTCCATTAGAAAGGTAAGTCCAATTTATGACTTTCACAACTGTGTTTATTTTGTAATAGCTTGTACTGTGTGTAGAATAGTAGTACAAAGTAAGCACTCACTATGATGATCCTTTCAGTCATGCACTCCCAGCCCCACACCCTGCCCACTGTCCGCCCCCTCCCCAAGGGAGAAGGAAGGCAGATACTGTTTAAACTACCACTTGATTGCCTGGAGGCCATAGGAGCTTAACCAGTGAATCTTTGAATTATTAGTCTTGATCTTTTTTTAAAGACTGTAATAAAAGGCACTTACTCTATTAACTTACCTTGCTTTATAGTGCCCTTGCTTTTTAATATCTTGACGAGAGGGTTTATGTTAGCTGCTTAATTCTTTTCCCCCTCTATTTCAGCAATATATTATGTTGCACGACATGGTAGCAGCTCACAGTACTGTGAGAGTTGCCGTTTGCAGACTAAATGAAGGTAAGTACTTCTGTAATGCTTAGTAAAATAAACCAAAAAAGGTATCCGTTACGGTGGAGTGTCAGTTAGGTTATTCACCTCTGAAGGAGCACAGGCCATGTACCCCTGGGTTCAAATCCCAGGCCCAGGGGGGAACTTCCAATGTGAACAACTAAATAAAAATTAAAAAAAATTCTGCTGCTTCTCTCTTGCTGCCCACTCACCTTCATACCTGCCAGTACCTTTCCGTTTGAAAATAATTAAAAAGTAAAAAAAGTATCCATAAGTAGACCCGATGTATTACACATATACATACATTTCTTAAAAATAAGTGTTTGGACTTATCAAATCCATCCATTTACGGAAAATGGTGTTTTTCTTTTTCTGCAGTGTGGGAGGTGTACTGTACTAGCTTCTGGAGAGGCAGTGGTTACTAAGGCGGACAGAGTCCTTGCCATCAGTGAATTTCAGTCTAGTTGGAAAGACATGATAAACAGTGACAGTAAAATGTGACAAATGCTATGAGAGGTAGAGGTCATAGAACTGAGAACTCATTTACTGAAGCCATCAGGGGTGGTTTGTTTCTTCGGTATTTTTATGAGGTAGAATTAATCAGAGTCGAGGCAGATGCAAAGATGGTTCTGTGGAGGTGAGGGGGAAATAAGAGGGTTTCAGGTGCCTAAAGCTGGGAATTAGAGTTCAGTCATTGTAGTAACTGAGAGCTATTCCATGAGGAATTCTGTAGAGAGCCATTGAAGGCTTAAGCACTGCTGTGATCATATTTGCCCTTTTCAAAAAGTTCGTCTGGCTGCCATGTTCAGGCTGGTTTAAAGAGGAGGAATATTGAAGGCATGAAATGGATAAAAGTCAGGGTGAATTAGAAATGAAATAGGTATGAAAGATAAATATGGGCATGGATATAATGCAATGATTCATCATTGGATGCAAGATGATAGAGACTTGAAGATGCAGGCGGGTGCCATTTATTTAGGGAAAACCAGCGGGGAGGCAGGATTGTAGGGAAGGGTGACGTTTTGGACATGTTACTTGGTGAGACTTTGGAGACGTAAAGATGAAGGAAGGTAGCACACCATCATGGGCTTTGCAGGTGGTATCCACTTTGATATGTCAAGAAAGCCAAGTGCGTCTGCGCTCTTGGCTCAGTCCACACCACCCTACTGTAACGCACTGGAACCTAGCAGATGACTTTCTTTTCTGGCTTCCTGCTCACTTGCTACTTGATCTGCAGTAGGTCTTCCCTAGCTGTGGTCCTGGAAGTGATCTTACTGGTGGCACTTGTCTTCCTACTCAGCTACTGCTGCAGCTAGAGAGGTAGCTGCCACCCTCCTCCCCCAGTGGTGTAGTCTAACAGATCACGGATACTTTGTTTCCTGGGACCCTTCAGAGGAGTGGGATTTCAAGTGGCCTTAAAGCTTTAAAAGAGTCAAATTTTTAAAATAAGGAAACTTATTTAAAAATAAAATTTTATTATTCCTATTGTGTACTGAATATCATTAGAATCCTTTAAAATGTGTTTTTATGACTTAGTAAACTGCTTCCTTTTTGAGAAAGGAAAGAGTGTTTGTCCTACAGAATACTTCACAAACAATAGTTTTTTCTTCTCGTGTCTCTGCTTACGAGATAACTTTACTCTCTCAGAGCATAATGTTAAACCTAACGGAGAAAAGGAACAGCTGGTGAGAGATGCCCAAATATGAAGCAATCCTAAAGTTAAACCATCTTTTACTTGGGAAAATAGTTTACTACCTTAAACATAAAACATTTCTAAGGAAATAATGAACTAGATAAAATATTATAACAATTTATGTCACAATTTTTTTTTTTTAATGTCCGAAAAAGTCTTTGGGTTCCTAGGACTTTTGAAAAGGCAATGAAAATTTATAGGTTATAGATAAAAATGAGAAAAATATGCTATAAAAATGTGCTGAATTTTCAATGTCAATCCCTTCTCCCCCCAAGAGATAATAGAAATCTGAGATTATTTGCCTCTTGCTAAGAGATCTCATGTTGGACTCATGTTTTATCTTAGAGTACTGATAGCTAAAATAGATCCTCCATGGTTATCATGAGTGTTGAAACCCATATCCCAGCTTGGTCAGAGGGGACTTGGCATCACCTATGTGCAGTTAATGTTTTATCAAGGGACATGAAGGCTGGCCCACTTAACACCATGGTTTGTTAGCCTAAGATAAAATCATTGTATTTTGTTGGAACTCTTCTTCATTGAGATTTTCCTGTTTAATTATTTTTTTAACTTCTTATTGAGATGAGTTGACCCTTGGATAGCTTTTTAATTTTTGCTGCATTTTTACATCAAGTTAAGGAATATTCTTCTACACCTTTTCTTTCTTTAAATCTAGAAACAGAGGAGATCTTTTCTACAGACCTTGTGCCAGGAGATGTCATGGTGATTCCATTAAATGGGACAGTTATGCCTTGTGATGCAGTGCTCATCAATGGTACTTGTATTGTAAATGAAAGCATGTTAACAGGTAAGCTAAACTAAATGAGTAATAATGAGGTGGGTTGTTTATCATGACATTAGGATTAAGTAGTTGCTGTTGAAGATCTCTCAAAACTAGCGATGCAGTTTTTCTGTCATTTACTAATGGCCTGTGAGGGATATTGAGGATTTTTCGTAGTCTAAGGGGACCAAATTCTACATTGTACTTAGCTGTGATACCAAATCACTAGGCTGGTGCTCACTGCATTTCTTCTTCTCTGGCCACACGTGACACGAGGGAATGCTTTATAATAAGGGAAGAGAAAGAAGTCCTGTGCTTACAGAGAATGTGTATTTACTTCCCTATTTGATATATAAAAAAATGAGAGTAGATTATATTTTTCTTAAACTGGAAAGATGTAGACTTTAAAATGACTTTCCTTTAGAAATTCAATCTAAAGGTAGAGCTGTATATCTTTTTATGACATGAATTTTTTTCATTGTTCCATTCAAATTGACAATAAAGTGATTTTTATAAAATACATTTTCAAACAGTTAGGTCTTCACTTACATAAATAAACCCTGTATTTGCTCCTTTGAAGCAAAAAATATGAGTTATAGAGAATTACATTTTTATCTTAGGAAGAATTTGGCTGTTTGTTCTTGAGAGAACTCCCATACTACTCATTCTTTCCTTCTCTTTACCCACGATGCCTTTTCTCTTCCATGCGCGCGCGCGTATGTGTGTGTGTGTGTGTGTGTGTGTGTGTATGATGTGTTGGGGATTATTTAACATCTCTGAAGATGTTATGCTTGGGGTTGTAGAGTGCTTGACAGTTTAATTCTCAGCTACCAGTCTTAATTAAAATGTGACAAGATGATTTCCAAATGGCTATCTTTGAGTCACAGTCACTTTCAGGGATTATTGTAGGAGATAACATTTGATATTAAGGAGTAAGGAAATTGGAAGACAAAACCTAATTGATTAAATTACATTATCCATATCTGAGAATGCCTGTTAATTTGTGAACATTATGGTAACTAACATTCAGGATATTTAGTGGGCCAAGATCTGTGTGTTTGATACTGCTTAAATTTATGATTTTTTTTTTTTTTTTTCCTAAATTAGGAGAGAGTGTTCCAGTGACAAAGACTAATTTGCCAAATCCTTCTGTGGACATGAAAGGAATGGGAGATGAAGTATATAGTCCAGAAATACATAAACGACACACTTTGTTTTGTGGGACTACTGTTATTCAGACTCGTTTTTACACTGGAGAACTTGTCAAAGCCATCGTAGTCAGAACAGGTTGGAAACCGCTCTTTTTGCATAGTTCTTTTGGCGTCTGATGTCTACTGAATATTTAAAAACATTTTGTTTAGGGAGATAGTTGTCATTGGCCTGTAAAAATGTAATCACTTTCTGTTTTAATTTTTTTAAAGGATTTAGTACTTCCAAAGGACAGCTTGTTCGGTCTATATTGTATCCCAAACCAACTGATTTTAAGCTCTACAGAGATGCTTACTTGTTCCTGTTATGTCTTGTTGCAGTGGCTGGCATTGGGTTTGTTTACACTATTATCAATAGCATTTTACATAAGGTACGTTCATGGGACTCTTAACATAAGTTTTATTCTTCATTATCACATGTGACTTGGGGATTTGAAATGTAGCATTTTTTTGAATGGTTTTGGTTTAGGTTATCTTTTACTTGTTCTCTTGTTTCTTAAAAGGAGGTGGGAGTGGTTTGCCCCTGTGGCTCGGGTGGCAGAGACCCTGGCATGTAGACCATGCAGAGCCCACGAATTTGGGTTCTGAGGCCCATGGCCAGTGGCCAGAATAAACAACTAATTTAAAAGAGATACTTCTTCCTCCTCTCCCTCCTCTCCTTCTTCTTCCTAAGGAAGAAATTTCTAGAATATATGGCCTTAATTTGCATTGATTTAATTTAAGATAACTCAGGGGCCCTGTTAGATATCTTTTTTTTTATCCTCCCTAGAAGACTGGCCCAGTACGGTGCTTGTAGTTGAGTCAATATCTAACATGTTTGTGGAATCTTTTTTGGTTTTGTGTTTTTAAAGGGCAGGTACAGGCAGGAAGAGCTAGGAGGAGGATGTGCTTTTATTTATTCAGTTGTTCATCACGGTTGTTTCCCTGGCCCTGGGATGTGAACTGGGGGCTTGGGATGCGCATGGACTGTGGTGGACATGACTCCGCTCAGCAGGGTGCAGTGTTTGTTGAGCTTTGAAGTGTGCAGTGTGTGAGATGTGTAGAGCTACTGAAATGAGTTTCTTTAAAAAATAGGTATTACTTCATAGTCCATTATGGTTCATTGACCTTTATATCTTCTAGGACCCCTAAGAAGAAAAGCTGAATGGTCAATAGATGATTGTTTACAGTTTTTCACTGATGAAATGTCCAGATTAGATCAGCAAAGAATATATCGGCAGCCTGACATGTGTTTCTGTGTTAATTGTAGGTAGAAGTTGGGTCAATCATCATCGAGTCTCTGGATATCATCACAATCACCGTGCCGCCTGCGCTTCCGGCTGCCATGACAGCTGGTATTGTGTATGCCCAGAGAAGACTGAAAAAAGTTGGCATTTTTTGTATCAGTCCCCAGAGGATAAATATCTGTGGCCAGCTGAATCTTGTTTGTTTTGACAAGGTTGATCAAGTTTCATAATCATTCTTTCTTAAAAGTTGCTCTGTGGCTTTTAAAGATTTAGAGTAACATTTTCTGTATTCCCTAAGGACTAATTTGCACAGATTCTTCAATGTTCTACTTTTTCTTCTTATCAATTTAATAGATAAATTAAAAAATTCTTAACAGTTTTGTATATTTTGTCTTTCATTTTTTAATTCTTCCCAGTTTTCATTTATTTTTTCAAATTTGGATACTTTTGGACATTGCTTATTTGTCCAAACCTGCTAGTTATTCCTGGCAGTAGTGTGCCTCACAGTAGTGGTGGTAACAGTAAGGATTGTTTGCTAGTTTTATGTTTCTGGCAGAATAAGTCATCCTCCCCCCTTATACATAAGCTTTCTAGTATTTATTGCTAATGTAGGTAAACATTTAGTGTTCGCTGTATGATTTTATTAACTGGGTTTCAAGATAATGGCAGTCACTGATTTTCCATTGTATGCGATGATGACAAATTTTGTGCCTATGTGAAGTATACTGCCTTTTCCCAATGGGCTTTCCTTTTCTCAGCTGAAATTAGCTTTCTAAAAATTTCGTTTTGCGAATTAAACTGAACAAAAATCTTTTATCCAGCTCTTTGGGTAACTGATGTGACAGGAATTTGTTTTTTGTATATCCTCATTATTGAAGAAAAAGTGAAGCTTAAACTTTGTTTTTAAAAAAATGTGTCATATCCCATGACAGGATTTCATGTGTACCTGCTCAGAAAAGTTCACTTAGTGCTTTTCTTTTGTGGAAACATTAAAATTTTTAAGTAGACACAAAAGTGTGTGAGTGTGGGGAAAGTAATAATAAACGCTTTTACCCATTACTCAGCTTTAATATTTATCAGCATTTGCCATCTTAACTTCCTTTGTCCCTCAGTTTGCAGATGACAACGCAAGCATTTCATCATGTACCTTAGTGTGTGTCTCATGTTTCAAAAACATTACCACACTGTTACACTACTTCGCATATGTAACAGAACTAATTCTGAGTGTTAGCTAATACCCAGTTCATTAAGATTTCACGGACTTCCTCAGAAATGTCTGTTTGCTTTTTTTCATCTGAATCTAATGATTTGTTTAAAACTATCTCAGTTGATTTTCTTGCCTTTTATCCCTAGTAATTTAATTGACAAAGCCAGGTTATTTATATTCTGGATCTAGCTAGTTGCTTCTTCCTGATATTATTTAAATTGCTTCTCTTCCCTCCTCCTCTTCTTTTTATACCTTAATCTTGCTCTCCTAGATAAACATCCTTTATTGATTGATAAATTGATTGGTACATCGTTTCACTGTTTTTAAATATTATGAGCACTGCCCGGTGGCCTAGCAACAGTTCAGTGCGCCAGGAGCTTCGCACACACCTCAAGGTCCCTGGTTCAAGACCTGGTGTCCCAGAAAACAGACAAAATGAACAGCTAAATAAAAATAAGCAAAATGCTCCTTCCTCTCTGCACCATTCCTCAGAAATAAATGATCTAAGCATATAAATGTACAGTTCTGCATGCACATCCCCCTTTCATAGAGGAACCGCGCTGTGTGAGTGCGCTGCATGCCCTTCTCTGCTTTATATTTTGGTTCTGGGGATCATTCTCGGCCAGGGGAGAGATTGCTCAGTTCTTTTTAACTTCTCTCTGTACACTCACAGTGTGTATGTAGCATAGTTTTCCATGGTTTCTGTTTTTGTGCATTATCTATGCTTCATACCTGTGTAATTGTTATTTTTTAATTTTTTTAGACTGGAACACTTACTGAAGATGGTTTAGATCTTTGGGGGATTCAGCGAGTGGAAAATGCATGGTAAATATCAGGTGGACTAGATCATTTATTAATTAATTATTTGATTTATTTAATTAAAATAAGTATTTCAATTTAAACATTCAAATATATGAAAGTAATACAACTACGTACCAACCGAGATTAAACAGTTGACATTTTGCTATGTTTGCTTCAGATCTTTTTAAAGTTACACAATATAGATACTGCTCAAAGTCCTACCCCACCATCATTCTGAAGCTGTGTCCTCTTTTAGGTTTTTACATTTTTGCTATTTGTATTTCTCTAAGTAAAGATTTATAAATATATTAACTGATAAATTGTGCATATCTTCTTGCTATCTTTTTTTTTTTCTCTAAGATTGTTCTCAAGATTTACACATGTTGATATGTGTATATCTACTTTATTAGTCTTAGTGGTTGTGTAATATTCCATTATACAATTAAATCCATTATGCAATTAAACCACAGCATCTGTTTTTCTATTAGGTGACTGTTTCATTTTTTCTCCCCTTTGCCCTCTTTGCTACCCGTTGCCTTTTTTTTTTAATTGTAGTAACTTACTCTGTACATTAAAATAAACTTATATGTGTAGGTTCCCCAAATAAGCAGTTTTCCCATTCCTCAGATATCTCTCAGTTCACCCTGCCCTCCACCACAGCACCAAGTGTTCTTCCCCACTGTCCAGTGGGCTCCCCACCACTGACCTTCCCCACCCCATTCCCTGCTGGTCACCTCTGTTCTATTGCAGGTGTCCAACAGCTGCTTTTGTTTCATCTGTTCCTTTGTCTTGTCGGTTCGCATTCCACCTATGAGTGAGGTCATCTGGTATCTGTCTTCTTTCACCTTATTTCACTTGGCATAATCCCTTCTAGATCTACAGTTTCCCAATGATTTTTATTTTGTGCAGGACTCATTGCTTCTTGATTTTAAGGATGCCTGCTTTTTACACATTTCTGGAAATTTGTGGCCTTTTTCAATTCCATTATAACATTTCCTTCCATATGTTGGACAGAGTTTTTATTTGACTGCTTCCAAATCTGTCTCTTGACCTTGTGTTTCATAGTATCTGTTCTCTAAGTCTTTGAACAGTTTCTTTGCATTTTTCAGATTGCTGTTCTGTTATATCAAATTTGTACGATTCTAATTCTGTCATTGTTATGCCTATTGATTCATGAAAATTGTTCGCTAGTTTGTTTTAAAATTGCATAAGGCTGTGAGTATGAGATAGCTAGATTGTGAACCATGTAAAACCCAAGTACCTGGGCTTATACCCCGGGACTGAGGACAAAATAAAAAAATAAGTAAATAAAAATGCTTCTTCCTTCCTTCCTGTCTTCGTAAAAATAAAGCACTAATTTTTAACAAAACTTCTGTGCGGCTCCTTTGTGTGGCCTTGTTGCGGAGCCCTCTTTAGAGTTTGACTTTGCTTGTCTAAGCTTGGCCAGCAGTCTATTACTAGTGTCAGACAAGCGTCAATGTTGCTGTCATAATTTGGGGATTTCTGGACTAGCCAGTAGCATATGTTCAAACCCAACCCACCCTGAGTAGTGTAGTGGTTCAGAGTTCAGACCCCAGACTGGACTCCTACTTAAATCCCTGCTCTGCTACTTATATGCTGTGTAACTTTGGCAAGTTACTTAAGCACTCTGCTTAGCTACCTCAGTCTGTGAGATGGGGATAATAAACACCTTCCTGCAGGGAGGAGTCATATATATTTATAGACCAATACCTAGTATAAATAAATAGTGGGTAAATATTAACTGTTTTCTTGAGATTTGAGTGGGGGAAAGAGATACGCTTATTTTTAGCTATGTGTTTGGATCTGTGGGTAAATTTTTTCTGGTATACTTTTTTTTCCAGGGGTATAGCTCTTTGTAATCACTGGCTTTCTTGGGTGAAAAGGGATACTCTCAGTTCCAACTCTCTACTTTGTATGCAGAGGATTTTTTCTCCTATTCATCTATGGGTGTTACCCCAACCCTTCGGGTACTGAGATTGTTCCCTTCCCTCCTCTTCCCTCCTCTTCCCTTCTCCAGTCACAGCACTAGTTCAGGCTCATAGATCCTTTCCTGTTTCCAGTACTTGATAATTTCCCTTTCTTATAAGCTCAGTTTTGCACTTAAAAGATTCTTACACATTCATTTTATATTTTTATGAGGGCGTTTTTACATAGTCTAATCTGTATATGCACAGGAGGGAGTTTTATTTATTACTTAATATCAACTATTTTCTCATTTGTTAGATCTGTCATAGTTACTTAGAATCTAAGGTAAAATTTTATTTTTATCATATACAATGTTCATGGAAGAAAATGCCAGAAACCATAGTGAGAATTCACACATGCAGAAACACAAGCATTTATTTCCATGTTTAAGATTACAAAAATACAAAGCCTGGCTATTGTTAGAATATTGTTTTGAATCTTGGGATTTATGAATCTAATTCAGTACAATTTTCTATTTAGCTTTCTTTTGCCAGAAGACAACGTTTGCAATGAGATGTTGGTAAAGTCTCAGTTTGTTGCTTGTATGGCTACTTGTCATTCACTCACAAAAATCAAAGGAGTGCTTTCTGGTGATCCACTGGATTTAAAAATGTTTGACGCCATTGGATGGGTAAGTTCAGTGTTTTAAAGTATAGTAACTTCAGGGAAATGGAGTGAAACTTAACGTTGTGGAAGGGTCGTCGTATTTGTTTTGACAGCAGCTTATTTTATACCATAGAAGGAACGATGTAATTTTTACAGCTCTCTCAGTGGAGAAATATTTATATAGACAAAATTCTGTGTGTTTTAGTAAGATTTGCTTCCTGAAGCACCTTGAATAAAGGATGATGTTCTCAGGCTCCTCCTTTATGTTTGTAAGAGAAAGATCAGCAAGAATCAGCATCTTGGCAGTGGGCCTGCCTGAGTAAGACAACCCATCGGGGGGAGGGGTCTTCTACATGCATTGTCCCTGCCTTCCACTTCCTGTGTCCGCACACGCACTTACACACACAGATGTTTTTGCTGGTGCTTTTGACTGTGATTTCATGTCTGAGTACTTGCTAATGTTCTCTGGTTGTTGCTGTTTTCCAGCATTCAGTTCTTCATTTACAGCTGCACTAACTAGTTTCCAAAGTTCCTTCTTGACTTCTGAATTATTTATTTTCTTTTTTTCTTGGTTTTGATTGTACACACCGATGGTACATTTATATTTAAGAATGAGGTCTGATTTGATCATTCCGGGTCTCTCCATAGTTTTTACTTTTGCCTATATGTATATTAGTCGGTTTTCTCGAAGTGTCTCTGCTGAATGGGAAAGCCAGCTGGGGTGGTGGAGAGCGTTGGGGGTGGGGCGGGGGGGTGCGGAAGATCAGCTCACTGGCAGGAGTATTGTTTCAGGGGAGTAGAATTAGCCTTTAGGGGGCTTTCCTCGCCCACTCCCACAGCGCGGCAGAGCCAGAAGTCTACCTTGGGTTGTTAACCTTCATTTAACAACCCTTCCTCCCCTCAGTTCAGATCTCTAGGGTACCCAGGTTTTAGTGTTAGTTTTTGTTGCTTAAATCAACTCTTCCAACTGATAAGAACACTGCTCTGTGTGTCCCTTTGTGGTTATTCAGGGTTATTGTTGTTTTCATTGTCAAATCCATCAGGATGCTTCAGTTTGCCTTTCTGCTATTGTTGAAATCTTTTTTTTTTTTTTGTATTTTAATATTTTGAAAAGTAGGGAGGTGAATGAGTGACTAAGTGGTCTGCCATCTTCTGAAAGCCCCCTGTAAATACTTGCCAGATTTAATTCCCCAAAGAAGGCCCACGTGCTTACAGAGAATAAAGCAAATGGGACTGATTTCATTTTGATATTCTCTAAAGTGTGTTCCCAGCTGAATAGATTTTCAGTAGATTTAGTTTTCTGTTGGTGGATATCTAAAAATAAGGACATATAACAATGTTATTTCGTTAACTCTAAGATGCTTGATGCTGACTTTTACCAGAAAGTATCAGTGGGATGTTTTCACATAAACAAGCTGTTTTTTGATGTGATAGTTGTAAGACATCCCAATTTCAGAGGTGTTAAAATTGCCTTAGAATTACATAAAATTCTCTTCCCCGTTGATTGATTACTCCAGTTATAAAGTCGGGGTACCTTATTATTTTTCATATGTGTATTTAATGCCAAGTTCTTGTTTGAATTTTAAACCAAAAGCATTTTTAAAAAGGTTTCAAGGGCTAGTGGTATCTTAACTAGAGTGCTAAGGCTGAAACAGTAAACTTAAATCTTTAGACCTGTCAGTGTGTTCTTAACCTAGTGGTTCTGCTGTTTGGGCTTCGATATGCATTTTATTGATCACCTTGAGCACCGTGTACTTTTGAATCTTCTTCCATTAGCAGAGGGGTCCCTGAATGACAGATGGATGGTTTTGAAACAGTAGGAACGTTCGTTTTGCAGAGCTAGTCTCTAAACCCAGCAGAATATGGAGCAAAATACGTTTCTCTTATTTCTTACCCTTAAACTCTCTGTCTCTTTTCTCCCAGGGGTTACTAGGACTTTAAGTAGCTTGGTGTATAGTTTGTTTTCTTACTTACTAATGCTCTAGTTATGTTCATCCTGTTTCTCTACTGGAAACAGCCATAGTGTTTCCTTTTAAAATGGAACCAGTGATTGGAATTTTATGAAGTATTATGTTGAATTTTTTTCTTTCAGATTCTGGAAGAAGCAACTGAAGAGGAGACAGCTCTTCACAACCGAATCATGCCCACCGTGGTCCGCCCCCCCAGACAGCTGCTCCCTGAGTCTGACCCTGTGGGAGACCAAGAAATGGTGGGAAAGCACTTTTAAGTTTGATAATACTGTTGATGCTTTAATCCTCAGTTTGAGATGTTCTAGGAGATAAAACCACATGTCCTTTATTGAACTTTTCCACAGATATGAATATTTTAACTTCATTCATTAGAAACTACTCTTGGTGTGTCACAGGCATTCTTTGTAAAGCTTGAGATTTAAATCTTAGAACCATTACTTTCTATTTACTGTACAGTTTAGTACCTTGATTTAGATATATGGTGGTTATACCGTTAAATCACATCTGTATTCCAAAAATTTAAGAAAAAGAGTATGTGAAAGGCTTTACATTCAGGGAAATTTTAAAGCATGTTCCCTTTATTTCAGTACTTAGTATTTTTGGTACTTATTATTTTAATGTAGCAGAATATTTGAAAATAGTCAGGAATATTTTTTTAAATGGAAGGCGGTAGACAATTTTAAAACCTAACTTTGAAATCAAAGCTTCTTTCTATTTTGCAGATAATGTTTTGTGACATATAGTTTACTTTTCTTTATTTTTTGCTCCCTAGGCCCTGGATCTTAAACCTGGGTCTACAGTTTTTATAGCCTGTGCCTTAGTCGCCTGAGCTACATGGGGGTGGGGTATAGCTTATATTTTTAACTTCAGTTTGTTAGTGGACTTAATCTGTATTGTTTATTTTTGTTTTGTTTTTAGGAGCTGTTTGAACTTCCAGTGAGTGAAGAATCTTTACTTGGTACCTAAGTTTATTTGTTTGCATTCTTTGATAATAATAAATGCATTGTAAAATCTTTTGAAATCATGTAGGCTATTTATGAGATAGGAATTGTCCGGCAGTTCCCATTTTCTTCTGCTTTGCAACGGACCAGTGTGGTTGCAAGGGTGCTTGGGGATAAGAGAATGGACGCCTACATGAAAGGTGCACCCGAGGTCATCGCCAGTCTGTGTAAACTGGAGACAGGTGAGGAACAGCCAAGCTTTGAATAAAGACTGGTATTTGTGGAAGCTTAGATGAACAGTTTCAACACTGACCTTTTTTTTTCCTCCTTTTAAAAAAAAGTCCCTGTGGATTTTGAAAAGGTTTTAGAAGACTACACCAAACAGGGCTTCCGTGTGATTGCTCTTGCCCACAGAAAGTTGGAGTCAAAACTGACATGGCATAAAGTACAGAGTATCAGCAGGTAAGGTTTGAAGAGTTCTTCGCGGTGCATTTTATGTGTTTATTTAAGTCACGTACAATAATTAGTAACTAGGCACACATTATTGAATGTTTACAATTATGTACACATGCATTTTTTAAGGTGATTGAAATGAAACTTAGCTCTTTAGAACTATTTTCAGTTCATGTTTAGTATCAAGTAGCTGCTCTACGTTAGGCACTCTCTAGGAATAAATTACGTTTTAGTAAACATACTTTCCCTCATGACCTGTTTTCTTTTGTCCAGTGTTTGAAACCAAGTACTGAATACCATAAATCAAAATGGCTAAGACACACCCTCATTACAAAAGTCGGATTGTATTGCCAGCATTTCGTTTCCTCCATTTGCGGACAGAGTCGAGGACTTGACTCTACTGCACCTGGCTTAGTGCTGACCCTTCTTCCTCACCCTTCGCTGCTTCCATTCTGCCCGTAGACATAGATTTTGTTATTTTGCTCAGACCTTGAACCTCGGGTCTGGAATAGTGTGCCACCCATGGAGCCAAGATCTGCACCTTTCACAGGAGAGTCAGAAAAGCAGCTGCAGTGCTTCTGGCCCAGTAGTTTTCACAGGGCACAGCTTTGTGGTTGGAATGTGTTTTCCGGTTTCAAGGCGTATTTCTCCCATTAGTCCCATTATTATCATCTGTGTTCTTCCCTAACTACCCTTTATATCTTCCACACCCTTCTGTATGAATTACATTTCAAAGCTGTTTTGACTTTATAGCTGTGCATGTATACTGCAGGCACTATTTTTGTGTGGAAAAACCATTGGATTATTACAAGTCTGAAATTTCCGTCTCTGATCTCAAGCATCCTTTCCATTGGGGAAGAAAAAAAATTCTGTGATGTAGTTTGAGTGGTTTGAGATGAGCGGCTGTCACTGAACATTATCTCTGTTATAGTGCTAATGCAGGTGTCTGCATGCGTCTGTGCGTGTCTGTTTTCAGACAAAAGCATCTTTGGAGTAAGCGCTTGCCTTCATCTTTGACTACCCAGCGACTAGCACAGCACGTGCGCCAGCTGGTGGAACAGCATCTGCACAGCCGTTCGGCATTAGTAATACACGTGCTAGAAGACCTCCTCTAGGTACCGAGCACACTTCATGTGGGCTGCTAAGAGTTTCTGTATCAGATCAAAAGTCTCTTAGAAAGCTCGTCAAACTTGATAATGAAGCACAGGATGCCTAGCAAATGTGCTGTGGTGCAACTCTTAACATTTACATTAGAGTGTTGAATGGGGAGCAGTAAAAAATAGGTTTAATTATGCTAATTCATTTTCTGGGTAGGATGCAAGCTGAATACTTAAAGCGTTTTTTTGAAGGAGAGACTGGGAGGAATGAAGGCGAGTAGGCAAACAGGTAGATTGGAAGAGAAGAGGAGGAAGAAGCATTTATTTATTTTATTTAGTTATTCATCTTGGCTCCCCTCAACCTCCCGTCCCAGACTCAAACCCCAGTCCTTGGGATGTATGTGGACTGTGTTCGACTGGAGTTGGTGGGCCTAACCATTACTCTACCAGGGAGTGCTTAAAAATGATTTTTATTGACGTGACATTGCATTGCATCAGTCTGTGTTTGAGGTGTGCATTATCATAAATTACACCTGTATATACTACAGTAAGTTCAGCACTAAAAGTTCTATTGAATATTTCCTAGAACTAGAAGTATTTAGTGACTTAACAAAGACGAGTATTCGAGCTGATTCTTACATTCCTGTGTTTCAAAGAGCAAAATTTAATTTCAAAATGTTTCTTGGGACTCTTTTTTCCAGATTAAATATTTTTTTGATATTAAAATTATAAACAAATTTATCTTCAGCATATAAAATGTTTTACTTTATAATTTATGACTATTTTAAATTACTTTATCCATATTAGTGAATAATACCTGTTCTTGATTCAACTATTATGTGTCAAAATTTCTTTTTCTGCAGAGATGCCATTGAAAACAACATGGATTTTATGGGATTAATCATAATGCAGA
>RJWH01003661.1:53377-140673 GCA_004363575.1 Solenodon paradoxus
TTTTTCCTTTCCTTTTCTTTCTTTTTTTAAAGGATAGGTGCAGGCAGGCAGGAAGAGAGAGGAGGAGGAAGCACTTTATTTAGTTCATTTTGTATGTTGCCCTGATCCTGAGTTGTGAACCCAGATCCTTGGGATGTGAATTGTGTGCATTCAATATACCCAGTGGGGTGCCTGTATTGCTCTGATTTTCAACACTGAATCTAGGGTATAAGAGAACTATTTTATAGGAATAGCAAATTCTTTCTGTAAAAAATATTATAAACAGTTCTACGGTACATTATAAAAATTAAACTGAGATAAATACCTTTTGTTCTTGCTTATATGGAGTAAAAAGAAGCAAAGCAAACAGACAAAACCAACCCTTGGACATTAACAGCAGAACTGAGGTGACCAGTAGGAAGGGGGGTCGGGGATGAGAGCAAGCGGTGTGGGTGGTGGATGTGGTGTGTTGTCATTTATTTGAATGAGCAATCTGTACATACAGGCTTATATTGTGTGAATTGAAGTTCTCTAGATAAAAAGAAATTTTTATGGTTAAAAAAATTAAGCTGAGTTCCTTTGTGTTCTGGCATTCTAACTATATATTTCTTATGGCTCTTAGAACCATAAGATTTGTTTTATCTACTAGAATGTAGGTTAAGAGTATGTTTCCTCATTTTGAAATTGTACAAATTTTAGAACTGTGTTAGATGCATAGAAACAATGAATAGATGTTTATTAGGATTACGTTTATATATATATTTATTGCTTGAATACATAATAGTAAAAATTGTCATCTTAGGGAATTTTAAGTGTTTTCGACTGTTTGAGCTAAGTGATTCCCCATGAGTTATTATACTATAGAGAATATTAGATAATTCCCATTCATAGCTGTGTGAAATTGTGGTGGCACTTGGCACTTTTTACCATAGCAAAGAACCAGATTTAAGATAGCCACTTTATGGCATTTATGTGTTCACTAAGACTTACATGGAAAAGACCTGTGTATGTTTTTTATGTTTTAGAGTCTAGGATTCGTCGAAGAGCATACTTATTACTGGATAACTCAAGTAGCTAAATTCATGAAGCATCCCTGCAGTTCTTGACTCTCATGACTTCTTTAAGACTCTTTCCATTTTTATATCTTCCTCATCTTTCTCTGCCATGACAGACTGGCTTTCTGTCCCCAGGGGGCCTGTCTGGTCACAGGCAGCATCTTTGGTAAGAGTATGTGATAATGTCAGGAAGAAATAAGGCCCTTATTTAGGTTTTGGTAGCAGGGGTCTCCCCAGACCTTTGCCTTCTTTCCCGTAGTTTATATTTTCTTCTCTGGATCCTGTCTTTAACGTGTCTGTTCAGTCCCTTCCTTCTCATGACTGAGAGCTTTTCTGTGTTGCTTCTCTTTATATCTTATAAAGATTTTGTTGTTAATAGGTATTCTTACTTGCATATTTCTGTGTGTAATCTTGCTTTTGTAACTGTCTTTTCTGTGATTTCACTCTGGCGTTCTTGCAGTGACCATCGTCCTCCTAGGCTATTTCAGCTGCTGGTGACTTGTTGAGCATCTGCTCTGTGCGCAGCACAGTGCCAGGTGTTGGGCGTGTACAGCTAGTGCCAACTCAAAAGAGATCGAAAATGGGTTTGACTTTAAATATTAAAGATGAGAATGTTCTATTAATATCCGTGTGCTTGAATTATTTGAAGCTTGTTGGATAAGTAAGTACTGATTATGTTTTGTTTGATAGTTTGTTACATTGCTGTATGTATTTTAGGACATTGAAGTCACATCTCAGTTGTCTGAGTATTTCACACCATACCCTCCACCAGGGTTCTCCCTGTGCTTTACCACCTCCCGGTTCCCGTTTTCTTCCTTCCCTCTCTTCTCCCAGCGCCTGGTAACTACACTCTTGTGTCCTGTGAATTTTGTTGAGATTTTTGTTTTTTATTATTTTATTTTATTTTTTCAAAAGGATGGAAGCAGGCAGGAGTGAAGACAAGTAGGTAGGTAGGCAGGCGGGCAGGCAGGCAGAGAGAAAGACTGAGCATTTGTTTCTGCCGTTGTCTGTTTTGGTGGTCCCCACCCGCCCTACCCTCCAGGTGTCACACCTGGATCCTTGGGCTTTATGTGACCTAAGCATCTGCGGACTTAACATCTGAGCACCAGGACATACCTGTTTGTTTTCTTTCTTTCTATTCTGTATGTCAATGAAACCATGATTTTGTTATTTCTGAACTTTTTAAGTTGTGAGGACCAGATATCGCCTTCATTTTGCCTGGCCCAATCATGAGGACTGGGTGGGTTCTCAATAAGCATTTGTTGTTTAGTATTCATGTTTCCATTTTAATTTTAATGTATTTTTGATATTTTGAAAATTAGGTGACAACATGCTGACTGCTGTCTCCGTGGCCAGAGATTGTGGGATGATCCTACCTCAGGATAAAGTGATTGTTGCTGAAGCGTTGCCTCCTAAGGATGGGAGAGTTGCCAAGATAAACTGGCGCTATGCAGACGCCCCGACGCAGCGTAGTAGCTCGTTAGCAGTCGACTCGCAGGTGATGCAAGACGCGCTTTCCCTTTTGAAATTTGCTTGTTTGAATGTATGCTGGAGGAAAAATGGTGCATTAAAACAAAAAGTAAATGGAAAGCAGCAGTCTGTGTCATCTCAGAGTTTTGATTTATTAGGACTTAGGGAGATCCAGAATTTTAATGTATCAATTTTGATATTTAACCAAAGTTGAAAAGCACTTTTAAAGTATAAGAATTCCAAATATTCATCCTGTTTTATAGTAGTTCCATGTGATGCAGTTGGTCCATAATACTCATTTAATGAATTCCTTTAAGTTGAAGCAGCTGTTTCACCTCCCTTAGTGTTTTTTTTTTAAATAAAAATATAAATTACCTAAAAATTGAGTTTCAGTAAATATTAAATTTTGATATCCTGTGTAAAATACCAAATGCAAGAATTCAGTTTGGGGTGAAATAGATGACTGCCTAGATGCTGTTCTGGATGTTTCAATACTGTTCTGAATGTGTCACACACAGGCTGTTCCAGTTAAGTTGGCCGGTGACAGCTTAGAGGATCTTCAGGTGACTCGTTACCATTTTGCAATGAATGGAAAATCATTTTCAGTGATATTGGAGCACTTTCAAGACCTTGTTCCTAAGGTTAGTGATTAGGGTTTTTGTATGTGTTCACATGAATATGCTCTTCATAGTATTTTAAGGAAATTCATGTTTTTTTTCAGTTGATGTTACATGGCACTGTGTTTGCTCGTATGGCACCCGATCAGAAGACACAATTAGTAGAGGCATTGCAAAATGTAGAGTAAGTATTGGTGGTTTTTAAATTTGTATTTCATTGTTACAACTTATGAGTTATAGTTTAATTTACAAATCCAAAAATATTTTGTGTACATGCAATTGTCATTTATAAGAGGTGATAACCTAAGTGCCTCTGAGGCTCATATACTCAATTGTTTAGCCACAATAAATTTTAAATATCTTTAAGTCCTTTTCCAGGTAGGTCTGTGAGGTAGTAGAGTTCATTGACTCAGCTTGTTAGAAGTGTCGTTATAGTCTTAATTGACATACTTCAGGTTTTTATGGGAGAAATCTTTACTGGTAGCCCACAAATAAATGTGCTAAGGATTATACTGACCCAGTTCCTTTGCCTTAGGTATTATTAGGCCATCGAGATGCCCAAATGATAATTTTATCTGCTCATCTAGTGACAGAAATTAAGACTTGCAGGCTGGTGCTATATGCAAAGCAAACATACCTATGGTCATTGTAATGAGCAGATTCATTATGCCACTGGGGACTCTCGGTCTGTTAGCTCTTAATAGTGTAGTGGAGAAACCCTGAAGTGTGGTGTATTTCAAGAAATTAACCAAAATTTTAACATAATTTTTGTTTCTCAGTTACTTTGTTGGGATGTGTGGTGATGGTGCAAATGACTGTGGTGTAAGTATAGCTTTTATAATCCGTAGTTCTTTCCCTAGGCTGTCCTAGTCACAAACTGAAGCGTTTCTGTCCACACCACTAGGCTTTGAAGAGGGCACATGGGGGCATTTCCTTATCAGAGCTCGAGGCATCAGTGGCATCTCCGTTTACCTCGAGGACTCCTAGTATTTCCTGTGTGCCAAACCTTATCAGGTAGGGCGCACTTCACGTTCCCTGCAGTCTCTGTCGCTTGCGTTAAAATATAAAAACAAATACAGAAGGGAATTTGTATTTGTTGTGCTAGTACATCAGTATATTTGATCTGTCACTTACTTGCAAATGCTGTTTCTCCTCTCGGTGGAAGAATGATGTACTATTGAATGCTTCACGTCTCTGTCAGTATACAGTCGTGGCATGGAGGAGTTGTTTAACACCCCTTAACTCACATCCCAACGTCCGTTTTTACAGGGAAGGCCGTGCTGCTTTAATGACGTCCTTCTGTGTCTTTAAATTCATGGCTTTGTACAGCATTATCCAGTACTTCAGTGTCACTCTCCTGTATTCTGTGAGTATCGACACTGCGTCCGGAGACCTAGAGTTAAGGCATATAAGATATTGAGCACATCTGTTTGATTTTGAATGTATTCAGTAACTATGGGATTTGCGTAAGTAGCAACTGTAGACTTTCAGTTTACTGTGTTTTGAGTAGTAGATGGAAAAATCTTGCTAATCTGAAATGGCATTTTCTTTAAGGCCGACAGCAGAGGCTGAGGCTTTGTGAACCAAAGATCATAGTATTCTTCCTTGCTTTTAACGGTTTGGAGAACTTTCTCAGAACTCTTTGAAATATCAGGCTGTGACCTATTTCAGAATTAGTGATCTTTGCTAAACATTTACAAAAATAGGCCAGAGCAAGACAGATGGTTTAGCCGTGTTGGTTGGAAGTGCACGCTCCCGGAGAAACAGCACAGTGGGGTGATGTGGCTTCCTGGGTTTTAGCTGAAGAGCCTGCACTTGAGGCTTTTCTCTGAGTGCACACAGGTGACATCCCAAGGAGTCTTAGCGAAACTAACTCTTTAACACTTTTTGAAAGTATCGTGTGGCGTGGTGTTAGCTATGAAAAACGTCGAATATTGTGAATAAAAGTTTGAATCCTGGTCCGTGGGATCTGCGGGGACTGCGTCTGGTGGGCTTCACTGCTAGTCCACCGGGTCGGACGCCAAGAAAACGTAAAAGGTTTTTTATTGGATGAATTCTTAGGTGACGTTTTTTCTATTAAGACATTAAAGTGAATGTTTGGCAGATATATGTTATAGTTCACTAATTTAAAGGCAAATATATCCAGTTTGTAAGTGAGTCCTGGTGTCATTTGGAAGTTGTCATTAATGGGAGAGGAAAAACTATGGGGAAAAACCTAAACCAGGAAAAAATGGTATTAAAATAGTGCTATGAAAACAGTTTCTGAAAATTAATTCTGTTTTAAAAATTACTTCTGTAGATCTTAAGTAACCTAGGAGACTTCCAATTTCTCTTCATTGATCTGGCAATCATTTTGGTAGTGGTGTTTACAAGTGAGTATTTGGCTTTGTTACTGATTTCAAAGCATGAAATTCTTGTAATTTATTATCCAAGTTTGGTAAATAATATATGAAGAATTGTAGCAGTGCATATTTCTCCACATTCCCTGTAAATAAATTATGTGCAATTGTTTATATTTTATCCCATTTGTTTTACTTTCTCCATTTTTTTCCTGAAGTATTTGAGAATATTTTGTTATCATGCCCCTCTAACTCTGAGTATTTCAGAATGTATTACCTAAAAAAAGAGCTTTTCTCTTATATAACTAAACAGTTAAAGATCAGAATTTTCTTAGCTATTACTTTGATTTATTAGATATTGTAAAATAGGTTGGTAGATATGATCTAATCTATAACCTTTGTATTGTTTTGTCATTTCTCCCGGGTCCTTGGGCTTTACGTGGCCTGCGCTTTAGCTACTGAGCCACAGGGCTATGCCCCAACAGTATTCTTCTAGATATTTTCCCCCTCATCCCGTAGCCTAGGATCTAGTTCAGGCTCACAAATTTCATCTGGTTTTATCCTCTTTTTAGTTTCGTTTAATCTGGAATAGTACGTCAGCCTTCTTAGGGACTTCTTGACATTGATATTTATGAAATACTAGACCAGATATATGGATTTGTCAAATATAGTCTCATTAGACAAAGGCTAGAATTCTTAGCAGGAATATTACAGAAATGATACTTTGTCCTTCTAGAGACACAGGATGTTTCTCTCTTCCAGTATTGGTGATGTTAACATCAAAATACATGATGATGAAAATAAGACAGGACCTCTATTTAGCCAAATACAAATTCGCAAGTCCGTATGGAAATAAATAATTAAGAGGGTAGAGTAGTAAAATGGTAGCTAATACGTACAGAAGGATTTAGACTTCGGAGAAACACTGATCTTGCTGACGTTTGAGGCTGATAACTTCTTTGAGTGTCGGAAGGTGGCAGTGGGGCTGTGGGGTCAGTCTGTGCGCTGTAGCATGCTTACGGGCAGCACCTCTGGTCTCTAAACAAGATCAGCAGCACTGCTGCTCTGCTGTGACAACCAGTGGTATCTCCAGACTTTGCCAGATGCTCCCTGGGAGGCAAAATCGTCATAGTTGGTATACCACTGCGCGAGACAGTCTTTAGTGGATGCTAAAACTAGTGAATGAATGTTTAATGGCAAACAGGACTTTTCCAGTGTCAGTATCAATTTACAAATAATTTATTAATTGCAAAGAGAAAAATAGAAGTTAATATGGTGAGGAAACTTGGTGGCAACCACTTTAGTAAGTGATCAAGCCCTCTGTTATATTGCTTCAAACCTTTATTCATTTCTTAAGAGGAGGAAATATATATTATTTCAACTGTAGCTTTGCAAGAGATAAATGATTAAGCATAACAGGAGTAATTAATCTTCTAGTTTATATGGTTATATTTAGTATTGTTTTTACTAACTAGTGTTTTTATGAATTCAGTAGACGAAGGTAAAAACTACTGAGGCATATTTGAAAAAACCTAAATTGTTAGCTTTTACAGATGAATTATGTATAGCATCTGGTTTGATATTTGGATATTTTTCACATTACAAATTTATTAGAAACAAGGGTTTTTTTTAGGTTCTAAATTAAATCCGATTATGCCTTTTATAATTACAAATTAATTTAGATGCAATACTTTTCTCTTTTTCTTCTCAACATAGTGAGTTTAAATCCTGCCTGGAAGGAACTTGTGGCACAGAGACCACCTTCAGGTCTTATATCTGGGGCCCTTCTCTTCTCCGTTTTGTCTCAGATCGTCATCTGCATTGGATTTCAATCTTTTGGATTTTTTTGGGTAAAGCAGCAATCTTGGTATGAAGTGTGGCATCCAGAGTCAGAGTAAGTCGGGCAAACCATTTTTAAAGTGTGTAAAGTGTGCGCAACATAATTGCATATGTAAAAAGCCTTAAGTCTTCATGCAGCTTGACTAAAGACATAAAACTTTGGCCTATATTTGACTGTATTTATGTCACATTACTGTTTGCTTATATGTCATGTAAACATTGCACGTGAAAAGCAATAGTTGGAGCTGTTATTGCTCCAGAGTTTATTTGTTGTAGATTAACATTTTGTTACCACCTGTCTATGCTTACTGAATTATGTTTTAGTAATGATGCTTGCTTAGTTCTATGCATATTTGACAGTCCTGCTTGCTGGAAGTAGGAATGAGAGTAGCTGGAGAAGATTGAATGGCATCTCAGTGCCAAGTTCAGCGAGCCCGGATTAGCTCAAGTGCTCCGCTAGGCACCCTCACAGATCATCGTATTCGTTCCCCGTCTCCTTGTGGCAGATAGAGCAGGTGACAGCTACACTTACAGGTCCAGAAGTGGACTCAGAAATTAAATGAAACTTCCTGAGAAGGTAGCTACAAAGTGGCAGAGCTAAGGTCAAGGTTTTTCTACCCTTTGTTTTTGCAAAAACTGTGCCCCAAATTTGAAAAAGCTCTTAAAAGTAGAGGGGGGAAGGAGGGTTTATTAATTAATGGAATTTGTTCTAATATTTTAACTGATTAAAATGTCTAAAGAGAAAAAGCCTTTAGTACTTTCACCATATATATATTCTTATGTCTGATCTTGTTGCTTTAAATGATACCTTATTTCCATTTATGTTATTATAGTGAATGAAGGCAGTTGAGATAAAATTGGCTTCATTTGGGAAATGGGTATTGTGTTTAATAATCTGCAATCTTATGTGCATGTGTTTTAGTGCTTGTGATACAAGGAGTCCATCTTGGAATTTTTCACATCTTAACGATACAACTGAAGTGGATCCACGTAACATACAAAATTATGAAAATACCACAGTGTTTTTTATTTCCAGTTTTCAGTACCTCATAGTGGCAATTGCCTTTTCAAAAGGAAAACCCTTCAGACAACCTTGCTACAAAAATTGTAAGTTTGGCATTTATTATGATTTCCACCCTGCTTCCCTTCTTGAAAAATAATGTGATAATAGAATTAAAATTGTCCTTCCAAATACAGAGTAGAGCTTCAAAATAGATTGAACCTCGTGATTAGATTTTTACTGTCTCGTTTTATTCTCATGGTGGTCGCTACTCTGTTTTAAATGAAAGCTCTTAGTTCCAAACCTTCCTGATTTTTCACATTCTATTTCTTCTGACTCCAGTGTATTACTTTTAGAACCCATAGTAGGGAAAGTTAGAATTAGAAGCCTGAACAGAAATTCCTGAGTTGGAACAGTGAGAATTGTGCTTTCCTTCTGGGTGGTCTAAACAGGGCCAACAACCTTGTGTCCATTTTGACACTGGTTCTTAGCTGGAATTCTTAATTTGTCTCCTTTATGTATAATGTAGAAAAGAGTGTGGTAGAATGGCACAGTGGTGTCTTTGTGGACTTGTCGCCTTTGGATATAGAGAATATCATTTTGATTGATCAAAATTAGGGTGGCGGGGGGAGGATTGTTTGCATGAGTCTGTGTGTCTTGTCCTTAACTGGTTTCAGTTACCTGCAGTCAATCATGGTCCAAAAGTATCATTAAGTTAGAGAGAGAGACCACACTGACATAGCTCTCTTACAGTACGTTGTTATAATTGTTCTTTTTTTTTATTATTAGTTATTATTGTTACTCTCTTACTGTGCCTAACTTAGAATTAATCTTTCAAACTTCAAGTATGTATGATAAGAAAATACAGAATATATAAGGGTTTGGTATCATCCAAGACTTCAGATGTCCTTTAGAAGTCGTGAAGTATATCCTTTGGAGATAGAGGGGCCACTCTAATGAATGTGGAGCATTTTGTTTGTATTCTCATAGAGCTTCAGGTTGATAGTATATTGGTTTCTCGAAGTGGATAGTGGTTATTCCTTTGCAGTAGCTGTGAAGAAATGCTAGTGTTCTGCTTTGCAAACTTTCATGTCACAGACTTTGTTGTGTCAAAAAAGTAGCAATTACTAGAGTTAGAGTTTAAAAAGCGTTTTATATGTGTCATCTGATTTATTCTTCTGTCCTGTGTGGTTTGCAGGTCAAGTTTGTTTATATGTAGACAGGTAGACTTGTTCAAGTATAAACATCAACTTGTTTTACCAATATTTCGTATATAATAGAAACTATATTAATGAGAATCATCCTGTGAGACAAAAAGCCTTCCATAGGTGGTTAATCACTTTACTTCCACAAGAACTTTAACGTTAACTTATTATAACCTAATTAAATTTGATATACATGTTTTATTTTTAGCTCAGTATTTTTAAATTTCAAGGAAATACTGTGCATGCCCAAGATAACTACCACGTCTATCAAAGAACATTGGTTTCTTTGTAGAGAAAACTGGCATTCAACCTGGTTGGTGAGCAAGTCAGCCTTATCAGGAAAGTTAATTTTAGAGATCTAGGTAAATCCATACTATCCATACTTCTCCAAATTAAAAAATAGAACAGTACTTATTTTTAAACTGTAAAATGTCTTTTGTATTACTTGGAAAACATCCAGAAATGGGTATTTTGTGTTCTCACGCAACTTTTGATTTGCATAAATAATTAAATCATTGCCCATGGGACATTTTAAAAATGTGTATTGAAGTTGTTATTTCAGTAGAAATGGAGCCTGTGCTCTTACTGTGGCCACCTCCCCGTGTCTGTCGGGGGGTTCGCAGCCGTGCGCGCTGTCGTAGAGCCCCGCCCCCGCCCCCGCCCCCGCCCTATAGTCTGCAGGCACGTTGTGCACATCTTGTCTGTGGTTGAGCAGCCCTCGAATTTTGGGATGTAGTTGTAGAAAAGAAAATAAGAAATGACAAAGTATAAATTTATAGAGTAAGGTAGATACAATATGAAGCATGTAGAGATGGAAATGAATGGGGAAAACGTGGTTTTCTAGAGCTGACACGATTTCTTTGTCTTCTTTGCTAAGACTTGCTAGTCGCTCTTCTCTGTATCGAACACTATACTTACTAAAACTACCTTAGCCTTGTTTTTAAAGATTAATCTCAGTCTTAGGCACCTACGCGTTCTCACCCGAGGGTCTCCCCTCACCCTCTTTTGTGGTTCAGTTTGGCTCTAAATAAACCCCGTTTCAATCTGTTTGCCCATTTTTAACTTTAGCTCAATTATATTTTCTCATTTGTCCATGCTAATAGGAACTTGATTTTTACAGTTTTATTAACTTGATGTGATTTTTTTGGTATTTGGCTTTAAGTATTGCTACACATTCTTGCTGATCAACCTGGTAGTTGTGGCTGCTTTGAAATCCAAGTGTTTCAAGTCTCCGAAGGTGTCATTACTGAACTGCCAAATACCGTGCCTGTTCTGGGCCTACATGTCCTATGTGTCTTTCCCATTCGTCTGTTAATTCTGATTGGTTGGAGCAGATACCTAGAGGTCCTGCAGAATAAGAAGCTCTTCCGGATATAAGTAACTGAGTAAGGAAAGTGCAGATAGGAGTAAAGTGAAATTGTTGTTCTAATTCAGAATATTGCAGTTAGTATTTTTGAGGAAGGAACAAGAGATAGAGGCAAGTATTACAGATTATTTATTCTCTGAAAGGTTTTGATTTTGAGTTACTAAGGGGAATGTGAAGGAAAGCCTTTATTGTGCCTTATTTTAATGCCTTGCCATATTCCATCAAAAGACCTTATGTCATTAGCAAATGTGTGTTGCCATGTGGAACATACTTAATTATGACTTGAATTTATATATTGCTTTGCATTTTGAGTACTTCTGTCTACTCTTTCCTATGGGATCTGCGTCATCCCCATTTTATTGCTAAAATAATTTGACTTATTTACTCGTAGTCACATATACTTGGGTCAGAATCTCAAATAGAATCACATTCTCTCTTGGCCCCAGATCACCATAAGCACAAATGTGTCGATAGCTGTCTTCTGGTGAAGAAGTATATTGCTTTCACACCAACGGGGTTGCTAAGGAACCATGATTGTCATGAAAATTCAGGAGATGAGAGCACAATCTACTAGAAACATCTCTTAAAGAAATACCTGATTTTTTCATTCTTGGTTGAAATTGTTATTGAGCTTTTCACATGGGTGATTGTATAAATCTGTCAGCCATCTCCCTTTCTGTCACATTCCTTTGAATAATTCCTCTTTTTTTTTCACCCCAGAAATAAACAAAATATGTAGCATTTTCTTCTTGACTTGGAAATCGTTTAGAGGCATGGTCACAGGGTTGGGGAGTGGTCTTGCAGAAATACAGATGAAAACTTGAGAAACTGTTGGAGATACATGTGAGAAATTTCTGAAACTTGAGTATATTTTCTTTCTGGCAATGTGTCAGGAACTAGACTGTAAACCCATTTTTGCTCATAGCTGTAAAAATGAAATGGGATTAAAAAACCATTCAATATAGACCATTATATTATTGAAAACATCATTTTCTGTTTCCGTGTTTCTTTTGGTGTTTGCATAATGACTATTTCCTTATGCTTTTTCTGGTTTGTCTTTTCATTTGTGCTGCCGACTAGCACGTTACAATCACTGTTATCTGTCATAGCAGCTACTGGAGTGACAACGGGATTTAGGTATTGCTTTATGGAATAGAATATTATGTTTCTTTTTTTAAATTTAGTAGAATATTTTAGTACGTGGAAAAAATTTTTTATCTAACGTGGGTCCCCAAGTTTTTTTTCTGTTGATCAGTGACTTATAGTAAAAAGTATCCCCATTTATTTTTTAGTTTTTAAGAAAAGTGCAGGCAGGAATGAAGGCAAATATGCTGGCAGGCAGAAAGAAAAAAGATACAGCTTTATTTATTTTACTTAGTTGTTTATCTTGGTGGTCTCCCAGCCCTGGGTCTTAAACCTGGGACCTTGGAATGTTCATGAACTCAACCTGGTGGACTAAAGCACTAGGCTTCCGGGGCAAACCAGTATCCCTACTTTTATGATGAATATTAGTGTAGAGCCATTTTCTGCTGAAGCTGCTAAAATAGTAAGTATATAGTGGTCCTTGGTATCCATGGGGTATTGTTTCCAGGACCCCAAAAAATAGCAAAATCTGCAAATGCTTATTTCATATAACCTATACACAGCCTCTGTGTATACCTAATACAATGTCCATGCTCTGTAAATGACTGTGTTAGGGTGTTGTTTGTGTAACAACAAGGAAAAGTCTTCAGTATTTAGGACAGATGAGCAACCATTGTAGGTCTGTAGGTCTAGCTGCACAGTACATAATTTTGATCTGTGGTTGGTTGAATATGCACATAGGAAACTTATGGATACATAAACTTATATGGATACATAGGGCTGACTATATATTAATAGTGTTTATAAAACAACATGTATTTATAGAATATTGTTTCTGTAGAATAATAAATATTGCCTTATAATTTTAAACTGACATTAATAAGGTTTATGTGTGCAAATGACTCATTTAAAAATAGTGTGGAGCCCTCACATTTACAGTCCATAAAAGAAGATGACTTTTTTACTCCATCTGAAGGTTTGATGACAGATAAGGTTTTGGTTTTATGTGATCTTTTAGTAAAGTTTTGAGTTTGAAGCTGACATCAAATAGGAACTTGCAAGTCAGTACCCAGACCACATTACATCAGCTAGTCTTTGACTTCTGCATGATGTCAGTGGAAACGCTTCCACAGAAGAAGTCATTGAAAAAGTGGGGTTAACAGAAATATACTTAACATTCAACTAAAAAGACTCCATTTAGAGTTATAACTTACCTTAATACTGAGAGTAAATGTTGTTATTTTTACAATAAGCAGTAGTTGTCATTGCAAACATGTTTCAAATACTAATCTCATTTGCCATACGTATTTGTGAGTTATATGTTGGTTGATTATTTTGTAAAGTAGCTCTCTAACCAGGAGAAATCAAAATACATGTCCATAAAGGCCTGTCTCATTTTTGTAAGATTTTATATGATTATTTTTCATGTCACATTAATGACTCTTGTGGGAGAGACTTGACTAATCTGTCACACTCTTACAATAACAGAATTCATGTGCTACCTGCAAATCATTAACCTGACTAGATAGAAGCAGTCAGAGACAAATTTATAATTGGCTTTGTACAATTGTTTTACGCCGTGCCTTTTTACTTAAAGGAGCTTTCTAATTTAATGGTTTTACTTTTCTTTTTCAGATTTTTTTGTTGTGTCTGTGATGATTTTGTATGTTTTCACATTGCTCATCATGTTGCATCCAGTTTCCTCTGTCGACCAGGTTCTTCAGGTAAGGCTGGAGCACATCCGTTGTTGTCACTGCTGCTGGAGGCTGAAAACTTTGCTGGCAGCAGCAGCGAGATACGGACAGAAAATGGCACAGCAGTGCTCCGTGCAGCTCCAGAGCCAAGAGACTGGTGTTTGATGGGGTTTCTGATCTGTCTCCTTCCCTGCTCTTCTGCTGCCGGAGAAGGAGACTAAACTGTGCTGTTTATCTTTCCCAGGATCTCTTCTTTCCTGATTTTCTCAGATGCAGTTACAGTAACCCAAAGATACCCTAAGTAACACAAACTTAAGCAGCAGCTTTTATTGACTCTACCTGTTATCTCCCCCCGCCACCCCCCCCACCCCCCCATTTCTTGTTTCTGGTGTTTACTTCCTTTTGTTTAGAAACAAATTAAGTGTCCCTTGGTCTTTAAAAATAAAAGAAACTTTGATCCCTCTATTTGATCAGGTCAGTGCCAAGATAGTTCTTGAGTAGTTTGCACTTTGTTGCCTCTTCTTCAGTGTCCTTTGAGTTTCTTATTCTCGTTAAAAGCATGAATGTGATGAAGTACTTGTTTTATGCAAAAGAATATTCAGGCACTCTTTAATAACATAGAACTCAGGGATCTATCCTCCAGTCTACAGAAAGGTAGCATTTCCAGCACCAGAAAGGCCGTTTCTCCAAACTGCATTTCTAATTTTTCACTCCACTGTTTTGCTTTGCTTTATATATTTGCCATGCACATATGAAGTCGTTAGACATAGTTTTGTTTGCCATTTAACTTTTATAAATACATGGTGTGTTTATATCTGTTTTTCTGTGGCTTTCTGTGGCTTTCTCCCATCAGCATTTGTTTCTAAGAATCATCTGTGTTGATACATGCCTTTCATTTTCACTGCTGTGCAGTGTGCTGTTGCAGGAATGTACTGCTGTTCATCTCTCCCTTTGTGCGTAAATCATTGAGTCGTTTCTGTTTTTTTCCTGTGTTAACAGTGCTGCTGTGTGAACATTTTGTCTCCTGCCTTGTAGTGTACAGGCATGAGTAAGGGCTTACCAGAGAGTGAGGATAAGGGAGGTTGATCCCAGGAACAAGCAGCTGTAGAGAACGTGAAGATAGCAGTACAATGCATTATAATTTTATCTGCTTTTAAATATCACATGGACTGGAAATTGTAAACAATGTCAAGGATAAAATATTCTGTCCACTACCCGCACCCTGTCTTAGCAGATGCCACTAGGGCAAGGGCTCCTCTGAGTGGTCTCGTAGAGACGCGAGAGTGCGCTCCTCAGCCTTGTCAGGTGCCGTGTTGTTTTCCAATGTGGGGTGTTATAGTTCATGCTTCACCAGTGTGTGAGAGCTCTTGTTCTGAACCATTGCCAACCCTTGTCTAGCTGGTATAAAATTTTATATCATGATGGTTTTAATTTCTCAACGTGTCAATTTTAAATTGCTAAAGAGGTTGGGCATTTTTCAAATAATTATTGACTTTTTCCTTTAAAATTTTTTTTTCTAAAGGAAAGATAGAGGCAGGAATGCAGAGGCAGCAGGCAGGAAGGGAGAGGAGGAAGAAACATTTTTATTTAGTTTGTCTTGTTTGTATTCACTTGTCTGGGCACAGGAAGCTGGCATCTTTGGATGTATTTGGACTGCACTCAACTACTACACCATGGCGTGCCTTTTATTTCCTTTCTGAACTATTCATACCTTTTGTCTATTTTCTATTAGTTTGTTATATTTACATCCCGTGCATTTTATGTCTCATGTCTTTGTCTCTTGTCTTTATGTTCGACGTACTTATCTTTCACAGCTTTTACTCCATCAGGAATTGATTTTATGTATAACTTTTGAGGTAGGGCTCAGACTTCTTTGCTTTCCTCATGAAGGCCCCCTTGTTCCAGCATTACAGGCTGAATTGCCTCCTCTCTTCCCACTGATCTTCAGTGACACTGTGTCTTAGATCATTTTTCTATTTCTATGACTCTTAGCCTGATGGGGGTGCTTCATTTTGTTCTCTAGTCCCCTTTATCTTCTCTGTGTCAGTACCGCGTTGTCCAGATTACTGTGAAATCTTGATATTTGCTTGGATGGGACGCTCATCTCCACCTCACATTTTTGTTCTTCATGATCATTCAGGTCATCCTTTAGTTTTCCCTCCTTTAAGTAAAATTTTAGTTTAGCTTGTCCAGTATCAGGAGAAGCCCTCTAGAATTTTTTCAGAATTGAACTGGGTTTAAATAAATTTGCTGGAGGGGTGAGGACTTACTTAGTCTCTTTTTTCATGAACATATCTCTTTTGATCTTCTTAAATCTTTTCCAGTGAAGTCAAAGTTTCCTTCCTAAAAGTTTTGCATAATTTTGTGTTAGTTTATTCTTGGAGTATTAATTATAGCTTTTGCTCCTGTTAAGTTTCTACTTAAGATTGCATGCTCCAAATCTTTTCTGCTGATATATACAGTGTAGTTATTTGGATATAGTCTTATATCCACCATCCTTGTCAAATTGCATTATAATTTTTAGATTCTAGAATTTTTAATAGTTATCTATAAATAGTGACCAGCGTTTTTATTCTGACATTGCAGTCCTTATAACCTTTCAGGTGTTAATAACAGGTTATGCTTGTCTTGTTCCTGAATCTAAAGGGAGTGCTCCTGATAACACCATTGAATATATTGTGGACTCTGTTTCTAGTATGTTTTATCAGGCTGAGGATATGTCCATCTGTTAAAATATAAGGATGTTTAATCTTATCTAATACTTTTTCTGCATCTGAAAAGTTTTTCTCCCGGAGAATGTGGTAGATTACGGTTGACTGACATTAAAGTGTTGAACTAGCACTGTGTGCCCGGAATACATTCAGTCGAATCACCATGCACTCTGTTTTGTATCTTTAGGATTTGGTTTGCTCTGACCGTTGAGGATTTCATTTCTGGTCACATCGACAGATGTGGTTGTGCACGCAATGTGGGCTTTGTGGGTCGAGTGTTCGTTTCACGGACGGTGCCGCGTCTGTTTTCCTCCCAGTCGATGTCCACGCTGCGTGCTGTGTTCTGCTAACACAGAGCGGGCTGCACACTTGCACGCCATTGCCTGTTTCATCAGGGACGCACGATATGCACTTCCAGTTTGAATGTACAAAAGCAGAATGACTTGGTCGAAAGATAGCTGCACTTTTAAGTTTCAAACATACCATTATTGAACTTTGAAGAAGTTGGCAGTTTGTAGTTTTAGCAGTAGTGTATGTGGGTGTCTGTTTTACCACGTGCTTCGTTTAAGGCTTTAGATAAGTACTTGAAGCAAAAGAAGAAAGCAAAGCAAAGCACATTTTTGTTTTCTCTTCCTCCACACATGGCTTCTGCTTCTCAGTCAAATTACGTCTTAAAAGCGCTTGGTCTTCACCTCCTCTGACGCACTCATCACCTAGTTTGACGTACCTGCTAGTCTCCTGCAACTACCCTTCCCAAGGCCATTAAGCAGCCTTGCTGTGAAATCCTGTGGGTTTAATCCCCTTGCCTCCTGCCATACACCCCAATCTTACTTGACTCTTCAGTTTATGTCGTAAGTTAGCCACGCTACCATTCTTAGATATTCTTTCCTGGAATTTGCTGTGGTTCCCAGCCCTCTCCTGTCCCTCACGTAGTGCCCCTCACGTTTCTCTTCTCACCCTTGTGCGACTCATCTAGTGCAGGCTCCAGCCTCCGTTGCCGTGCTCGTGCTGCTTCCAGCTTCATGTCCTCACCCTCGCTGCGCACCTGAGCTGTAGCCCCTCATCTCCGGGGACGCTCCGTCACTGTCCTCATGTTCACCCACCCGCCCTCCCTTCCAGCACTCGACAGCTAAGCTCGTCGTGTTCCCCTCAGCTTCGCTTCACCTCTCTCTCGGCGCCACTGTTCATCCGTCAGATTGTGTGTTCACATGTCCTTGTCCTTGCCTTCTCTTCTTTCCATTGCCAGCCTGTTGACAGCTTTTTCTCAGTCTTCATCCTCTGAGTCTGTTTCTCGTTTCTCCAAGCTGAGTGGACCTAAAATGTCATAACTATTGTTTCCTTTATTCACAACACTCCTTTTTTGCGGTTGCTGTTTTTAAAGGAAAGGTGCAGACAGGAATGAAGGCGAGCAGGCAGACCGGCAGGGAGAGGAGGAAGAGACGCTTGTTTATTTTATTTAGTTGTTCATCTTGGTTGTTCCTCTGGCCCCGGGTCTCAAACCTGGGTCCTTGGGATGTGCCTGGACTGCGTCCAGTGGCCTTACCACTAGGCCACCAGGGTGCGCCGTATTCACAGCACTTCTGACCAGATACTGGGGGTGTCTCCACCGCCAGACACCAGGACGTCAGCCAGTTCTCCCGCTCTCCAGGCAACAGCTAGGGATCTTGCACTCAGTTCTGACACTACCTTGCGTTAGCACAGACCCTCCATTAGTGGTTCAGTCACACAGGAATGTGTGTGCCGTGTCCCAGGTTGTCACCTGTACTTTTACTGAAGCAGCTATAAATTGGGGTTCCCACAGCCCTCTTCTGTTTTTCAGTAATTGTTATTGTCACAGTGGTTCACAGACCTTAGGGGAGACATTCATGTTTAGATTGGTTGATTATAAAGATTATAAAGGTATTGATGAAGAGGTATGCAGACCAAGTTTTGAAGGGTCTCTAGTGTGGGACTTGGGAAGCACCGTCGTCCTAGCACATCGGTGTGTTGAACAACTCAGAAGCTCTCCAAATCCTGCAGTTTAGGGACTTTTTAAATTGGAATCTTTATCATGTAGGCAGGACCAATTATTAACACGATTTCCAGCCCCTCTGTTCCTTGGAGACTGGGACTGGGCCTAGAAGTCCATGACTTGTCCTTCCTGGTACCAACCCCCAGATCCCACTATGAGTTCCTCATTGGAACAAAAAAACTCCTGATACCCAGGAAATTCCATGGCATTTAGAAGGTCCATATAAGATGCTCCTGTCACCCCCATCACACAGGAAATTTACCAGAGTTTTAAGAGCTTTGTGTCAGGATCTAGGGACAGAAACCGGATACTGTTAATGCCACCCATGTCTCGTTTTCTTGAGTGGAGAACTGTAGCAGTCTCCACTCAAATCCTTCTTGCTGGAGACGTAGGTGTTTTTCTAAACCATACTAGATCATCTCACTCCTCAACAGTGTTAGGTACCAGTAAATATTTGCTGACTGAAAGACTGAACGCATGAATGGGGAACTTCGTTCCTTTTCAGGCCTTAGAAATTGATCATAAACTTTAAAGTGGAAACTTAGACTTTTTAAAATTGATCTGTGTAGTTTATCCATTACATGCTACAGTTTTAACTTAAACATTTTTGTCTTACAGATAGTGTGTGTACCGTATCAGTGGCGAATAACTATGCTCATCATCATTCTCGTCAATGCCCTTGTGTCTATCATGGTTGAGGTAAGTCCTTATAACCTTCCATGTGTGTAATGATAGGTTGTGCTTGTCTTGTTCCTGAATCTCAAAGAAGTACTCCTGATACCACCACTGAATATATTGTGGACTCTGTGTCCTAGTGTATATTGCAATTTGGTCTTGTTGCCTTACTATTTCAGTGATTTAATAGGGGAAGAGGACAGATAGCATCCTGGAAACCCACAAAGAGTTTTATTTTAGTTAAAATTATTTAACCCTCTCAAGTTCTATTCACCTGCCCATATTATTTGCCTTGATAGGAGGAAAAGTGCTAAAATAACAAAAATTAGTGATTGAGAGAAAGGTGTGTCTGCTGTGAGTCCTGTGACCTATAGGGAAATTCTCTTTTAAGGAAGAAGGGCTTTCTCCATGACATGTGGTAAATAATAGTAGTAATAGTAGTAGGTAGTGGTAGTAGTTGTTGTTGTTTATGGAAAGTAAAAAGTAATGACCATTATGAACTTACCTAATGTCAGCACTGGTGAGTGGAACTTCCTCCTCGGTGTTTACTTCTAAGTTTCTTTGACCCCTTGTGGAGTCCTCTAAATAGGGCAGACTTTTAAATGCAACTCAGGTAATTCATGGAGAAATAGATGTCCTTCAGTGATAATAGTTCTAGGCTGCAAATTATCCTTGTCGTCTTTCTAAAAGAAGACGTATTTAAATTTGGGCACACTGGGCAGCACGCTTATTATGATACTGCTCTCTTTAGTTGCCTAGTGGAATGTATTTCTGCTCTTTTGTGGACACTAGAAAACACATTCTAGATACCTTTTCAGAGTTTTCCTTTTTCTACAGTGTGAGTTCATCTTTTCACTCAAGCACTTTTTAGTAAGATAATTTTAGGGTAGTCCTTTCATAATCTGTTAATTTATTATACATACTTACTGTCACAGCAGTTATTTATATTGGACTCTGATAAAGCCATACTTGTTTATATATAGATGTAGCTATATGTAGATATAGAATTTGTGTATTAGTTCAATCAGAATAACTCATTGTCACTAAAGAAAAAGACTAGATTATAAAGCATTTTAATGTGGGAAAGAACTGTGGATTTCTATAAAAGCAGCATTTTATATAAAATTTAGATCTTATTTAATCAAGATTTTTACAATATTTGTTACAAAACTCTTTTTTTTGTTCTTTATCCTTTTCCAGTATTAATTAAAATTCTCTGCAGTAGTTCCTCCTTATCCTCAGTGTCACTTTCTGTAGTTTCGGTTACCCGTAATAACCATGGACTTAAAATTTGTATACATAAGGTATTTTGAGAAAGAGACCGTATTCATAACTTTTCTTACAGTACCTTGTTATAATGATTGTTTTATTATTATTGATCTCTTACTGTGCCTAATTTATAAATTAAGCTTCATCGTGGGAATGTGTGTATAGAAGAGAACACGGTGTAAGTAGACGTGGGTACTGTGGGGTTTCAGGTGTCTGCTGCGGGTCTTGGAACATGCCCCTGAGGATAAGGGGGACTACTGTTTATGAAAACCAAATCATGTTTTGCACTAATGAGGCAGCATTATATTAGCTTTGAAAAATGTGCACGTTAATAAAAAATGATTTGGTCAGTTTTAATTCTTAACTCACTGGCATATCTCTCAGAACTTCTTCCTTGACATGGTCCTTTGGAAAATTGTGTTCAGTCGAGACAAACAAGGAGAATACCGCTTCACCAGCACTCAGCCGCCACAGGTTGGAAACCAGCACTTTCTCTCACTTCTCCCGGTCACGGCCCCTGCTCTGTGCTGCATGCTCTCTCGCTGGTGCTCTGCCGTGTGTTGCTTTCCCCTTGCCCTCTGCTTGGCATTTCACTGCTTCCAAGGAATCCTGGAAAGTTCACAGCCAGCCCTTGGAGCAGGCTTTTCCGGACTTCAGAAATTTCATAACCCTTCTGTGTGCGCATCTTGTCCCCAACGATGAACTGGTTTTTCCATTTGTGTCTGGTTTAATGCCCCTTCTCCCCACAAAGGAAAGATGGGGGCAGGAATGACAGTGAGTAGACAGGACAAGAAGTTGTGAGGAAGAAGAGCTTTTTTTTTTTTAAAAAAACAAACAAACAAAACTTAGTGTTCACATGGGTTGTTTCTTTTCCAGACCTGGAACTTGAACCCAGAGGTCTGTGGCCTGTGCTCCCTTGGAGGCGATTGACTTAACTGCTCTTCCACCAGGGCAGGCCTGGTTTCAGTTTTGTGTTTTTAATTTTCAAGAGTTTTATTAGAAGCTGAGATTCATGTAAACAAAATTAGGAGAAGGGAAATGTTTTATCATGGATTAAAGTCTGATGATCATAATTTTGAGGAATTATTTGATTCTTGTCACTACTCTAATTTGGGATGGCTTTTTGTCTCGTCATTCAGAAGAATTTTCAGAGAAACAGTGCTCATTTTTATATAAACCACGATAATAGGACTTTTGACTTTCTAGATCCATTAAGAAGCCTGTTATTTGAAAAATATGCAAACTGTGGTTAAAGAGCAGAAAAACATAAAATTCACTTCCTTATATTAGAATGTCACATATAGTTCTGATAGAAAATATAGGTTGGTCTTATTTTTTAAACTGATAGCATTGAATCAGAGTTGTGAATAGGCCATTTGGACATAGAGAGCTCATTAGCTCGAGGCCTCACCCCCTCATTTTCTCACCTTTGCTCTTTGTGGGTGGGTGACATACTTTACCGTTAAGTTCTAAGTCTCTCACTCCTCCTGAACCTCAAAAGAAGCTTGCGGAGTTCAAGAGGATTTGCTGACTTAGCTGATCATATACTTATTTTGAGCCTTCTTTTACCTAAATAGTAACTTCCTGAGCTTTTATTGTGATAATCTAGCAGGTTTGATGCCCAGGGGTTCTCTTCAGATGAGGTCCTACAGACAAGTGCCGCTTCCCTTTTCAGTGCTTTGTGATGAACCCCGATTGTTTCATGATGGGATGAGTGTGGAATCAGCTTCAGTTCCTTTTCTTCAAAATAAGTGTGAACATGGCCAGAGTTTTGCTTTAGCAGAGTCTTTTCTGTGTCTAGATTTTTTCATTTTGGTTGCCTCTCTGTGTTACTTGAAAAAGTTAACTTTGGCTCATATCATCAGTCCTCATGTGAAATATTTGTATTGGCAAGGCCCAGGCCAAGGACATTTGCCTTGAGTTTTCTGCTTCTCCAGAGGGGGATTCTTGCTGTTGATTGAGACAGGATATGCAGATTCTGAAGAGGAGGTACAGACCAATTTCGTTACTGGTGCTTAGAGTCACTGAGTGGATAATGGTTTTAGTCTTTAATTTCTATGATTATGATTAAGAAAGAATTTTTAAATAATTCACTTACAGAAACAGTTTGATCTTCTGGCATTTCTGTATGTAATGTGGTTTCACCATTCTGATTTGTGGCCTTTCGAGAGCCAGTCGGGTTGTCACACTGCTGCAGTTTTCAGTTGGGACTGTCTTCCCTCCCACACCCACCCCCGGGTCATTCAGCAGTGTCTGGAGACATTTTTGGTTGTCACAGTTTGGGGAGAGGGGGTCGCTACTGTCACCTGTTGGGAAGAGGCCTGGGATGCTGTCAGATAAACACATGAATAGTGCACAGGGCAGCCCCTTACACCAAGAATGTCTAGTCCAAGATGGCAGTCTCGTTGTCTTGGGAAACGCTGCCTTAAATCGAAAATGAATATGGAGATGAGAGTGACTCACTGCACAGAGTGCTTCTGAGGCTGCCGTGATGCTCCCCAGCATCAAAGGGACAGGCGTCAGCTCCCTGTCCCCTTCTGCTGCCCTGCTCTTCTCTGCCAGGAATCCCATGAGGTCTCAGACTGCTGTGGTCTTCTGTGTCACCGGGGGCAGGGGGGTTCCTGTTTCTTCTTTTCCTTCTGTGTAGCCTGAGAGACCGTTGAGTTGGGTTGAAAGTTTCAAAGCTAAAGGCTCCAGGTCTTAATGAAATGTTCTGCAAGGCCCTGTACAACACCTCCAGGACCCTCCCCATTTAAAGATATTTCTAATTCTGTTTTGTACTTGGACAATATTCAGTTGACTTGCCAAGGTTATGCATCTAAAGAATGGCAGAGTTGAGAGTTGAAACCAGGGTTTCTGATTTCAAGAGTCTTTTTTTCCCCTATGTCACTCTGCCTCACTTATCATTTATGAGACCACAGGGATATAAACCAAGAATAATGAAATGACAAAGTGTCAGTAAACAGTAGCTGCCATTTTCACAGATGAGGGAACTATTAGAGCTGGAATTCACATTGGGGTTTATCTGGATCCAGTGCAGTGTTTTCCATATATCCACAAGCCTCCCTGCAGTCTTTGAAGACCAAATACAACTTTAAGTCCTTTTATCTGATAAAAAAATTTAGACATTAAGTTGTGCTTGGCCCATCGAACATTCATAAAGCCAACCTACTTTAGATACGGGAAGGGTTTTTACATAACAGTCATTTATTTCCCTTCGTGATTTCTCATCGATGCCTAGTGGCCTTAATAAATGTCCATTCAACTGAATTGAAAACAGGTTAAGAAAACCATTTGTAAAGACTCAAAAAGTTAAAATTTATGTAGCTGAATATTTTTCCTGTGATAATCTCTAGCAGCCCCAGATGTTAATGTTTATCCACTGATGAAAAAGGTTCTTGTTATATCAGTGCTGTTCCAGCAAGGATATCCATCAAAAAATGGCTTGAACGCCACGATTTTTCGGTGGGAAAAAACAGCTTTCCCTTTGTTTGAGAAAACCTGTGTTGCGTATTTCACCTGCAGGAGAATTTGTTTCTAATGTGTCTGGTGAGCTAAGGCCGCTAGTAGGAGCTGTGGAGCTCAAATCACCCCGTCCCACAGTTTGGTTCTGCCTGAGGCTTTGTGCCTGATGTTTGTTTTTGTTTTTGTTTTTTTTAGGGAAAGTCCAGGTGTTAGCTGCAGTCTTTATGCCACTTAGAATTATTATTTGGACTTGGTTTGGTTGAATACTAATTCTCTTGTTTTGTATTCGGGATTGGTATGGAAGAGGACTTTTATGAAAGTCACAGTACCATGACAGCATTTTTTCCCACAGGCATGGCTTTATATTTCACATGCTACCACCTGTGAAACCATTTCCTAGAAGACACTGCTAAGAGTAAACGGACGCTGGGGTTCTAGAATGAACAGTTGGGAATGTTCTAAGAAGCAGGAGATTTTCACCTCTTACCTTTTTGAAAAAAAGTTCTTCGTGGTTTCTCAGCTGGAGTGGGGTTGCCCCTCCCTTTCTCCGAGGGGTGCGGTGGTTACTGAAGCAAACCAGAAAAGTTTCCTGGCTGCCATGCTGTCCTGCTGCAGAACAGGTCCCTGTTTGTCTGGGGAGGCCCAGTACTCATTCTCGAGGCCCGAGATGCCCCACCTCACTGCTTTCTCGTTCACAGCGCTTGCTTTCTTCACCCCCATTAGCTCTGTGGTTGATTGCTCGTTCTGGCATGTCTGTGGCACCTTTGATGTTCTCCACCAGTGAATTATTTTATGTTTGAGGATGTGTGTGTTGTGTTTGTGGTTTTTTTTTTTTAATGCTCCTTAATGTAAATGGAATCTTACTGAATTGTGATTTTGTTTGTAATGGAATTAGCTATAATTTTATTGCTTGTCTCACTTTGCACAGGTAGGGGACAACGGATTTAAGTATGGATATGTGTGTCTTGCAGTTGAGTTCGCTGGGCAGTGACTTTCCTTCACTCAGCCTGCCATGCATTGCCTGGCCAGGTCGTCGGAAAAGACAAGACCTCTGTGTTTCTGGGTGGTTGTTTTTTTAAGGAAAGGTGCAGGCCGGAAGAGAGAGGGGGTAGAGGCATCTTTATTTAGTGGGTCACAGTGGTTGCTTGTTTCTGTATTTCGATAAGTCAGCGACCACCATCAGCCCTTTGCTGTGATCCTTTAATGGTGCTATATGCTGTGAAGTAAAATATGACAACTGCAGATTGATTTGTGAACATCGATATTTCCACAGTTAGATGGAAGAATTTAAGCACCTTGGAGAAAATAACCAAGTAGCGAACCTCAGATTAAATATCAAGTTTTGTTATGTGTATTCCTATACTAGATAATTTGTTATTCGACTCACCTGAAGAATCCAGTATCTAGTTTACTGTACATCCTACTGCTAAATAGTTTCTTGTGGGCTTATTTTTAGGTGATAGTAGTAACTCCTTTTTTAGCTAGTAAAGAGGCTACTAGATGAATCTTCAAATCAGTGTTCCATCCCCTGCCCCTCCGGAATCTAATACACTTCCTTGTGACACCAGTTTTTGGTTTACTTTTTTGGTAGCAGTGCATTTACCACATTTGGCACAGAAAGTAGGAGAGCCTTCGGTGCACCTGGCTCTTGCTCACCCTGCTTCGGGGCTGCCCCGGCGCCCCCGCAGCCCTGGAGGAGGGGCGCTGCGGGCTCCCGGGTTTTCTCTCACGGATGCAAACACTTACCAAGTCTAAGTAGGAAAAAGTTTTTAAAGAACTTTTATATAAAGTATCTCTGCTGTCTTCCATCGGCCATTGAGAAAACGGTTCCAAAATATATGTGTTACTGACAAATTTACCTGTCATGGTCACAAAGGTATTTGGGGGTATTAATATTAGAACACCTCTTTCAGTTACACCTGTTTCTGTTTTGTGAGACTGCTTCAACCGAGTTAAAACCAAGTTTTAGGTTTCAGCCAGTTTGGTTTTTTTGTTTTTTGTTTTTAAAGGAAAGGTGCTGGTAGGAACGAAGGTGAGTAGGCAGGCAGAGAGGCACTTTATTTTATTTAGTCGTTCACCTTGGTTGTTTTCTCTTGATCTGATTCTCGCAGCAGTGACCTTGGGATGTTTATGGACTACACTGCAGAGAACTACCCTCTAGGCCGTCAGTTCCTTCAGATTTCAGTTAAGACACATTCTGACTGACTCTTGAATTTACGTTTCTGTATACTCGGGGTTCTGCTTTCTTCTCCAAGAATTAAATAAAATCATGTTCATTTAAAACAATTGATCAGAATTTCAAAGACAGCAGCTTTTATAATATAATAATACTAAGAAATATACTTGCTTTATACCTGTGTGCCTCTTACAGCACAGTTTGTGGCTCACGAAGGGAAACCATCAGAAAGTAAAAAATTATATTCATGAGGATATGGTTTTAAAGGAAGTGACTGACATGATTGAGTCTAATATTTACTGAACAATTTTTATATCGTGCCTCATGTTTTTGAAGGGTGATGTTGACAGTAACAGCAATATTTTAACACAGCTTCTCTCCTCCCATCCCCCTGCCCCCCAAAAAAAAAAATCAGATGGCTAAGGTGCTAGGAGCAATCATACCATATAGTTGGGTATTGAATAGTATGTGGGTTTCTATAGTAAACATTGAAAATGTTTTCTCTTAATAGTTGAAAGTTAACTCTCACTACTTTAGATGTTTAGTGTTATACATTCAGATCTATAGGATTCAGATCTATAATAGCTTATCTTAAAAAGAGTTTGTTCCTGGCGCTCCCTGACAGTCTGCTGCCTCCGGCCGCCGCAGACCACACATTCCAAAGATCGGGTTCAGGTCCTGGGCTGGGGAGCAACCAAAATGTACAACTAAATAAAATACATAAAATGCTTCCTCCTCTCTCTTCCTGCCTGCTTGCCTTCATTCCTGCCTATACCTTTCCTTTAAAAAAAAAAAAAAAAAAAAAAATCCCAAATAATTAAAGCTGTCTGTTTTAAAACATGGATTTGAAAAAAATTACCATTTTCATTTATTTTCCTTTGCTAATATACTGTGCCTTAACACACCTGTTAAACACAAACGGCCCATAATCTACTAGGATGTTCTTTTCCCTTGTTTTCGTAGGAGTCGGTGGACCACTGGAGAAAGTGCTGCTTGTCCTGGGCCCTGGGCTGCAGAAAGAAGATACCAAAGGCAAAGTACATGTACCTGGCTCAGGAGCTCTCGGTTGACCCAGAGTGGCCACCGAGACCTCAGACCACAACAGAGGCTAAAGCTTTAGTTAAGGAGAATGGATCGTGTCAGATCATCACCATAACGTAGCAGCGAGTCGGTCTCAGTCTCAGTGGTGTGCTGGTGGCAGTGTTGAGGAGAAAGTCACCTGACGACTTTCCGGTGATCCCGTGTGCAGTGTCAGAATGACACCGTTTCCATTTATGCTCCTTCTGCTGTAGGATGTTTATAGCTGATTTGATAGCTTTTTTCTTTTCTTTTGTGTAAACAAAACAAAGATATTGACCTAAATTAATAGTCTATAAAAACACTATATCTTCATTTGGTAACTCTTAAGTATTATATATATATTTCCAGACTTTTCTTGATTATCACCCTCAGTGATAGTCTGTTATTGATTGTCTTTTATATTGGGCGCAGAAGAAAGTTGGTATTTGATAGGATTACAGACTTAGTTTACCCCCCCCCCCATTAAATTTATGTTCACAATCCTCTTATTAGAAAAAAGTCTTTGTTTATATATGAAACCCTACATTGATGATTGAGAAGTAAGATGGTGTTAATTAGCCTCCCGTGATAACAGGTAGAAAGCCTGTTTTCATTTGATTCCTATATTTCTTCCAAATAATTCTATATCCATATACACACCAGTGCCCTTTGATAGTCTAGAGCTAGAAATGAGTTTCATGGTGTTGCTTATTGGACAACTCAGGTAATTTCCATTTGTGATTTTATATTTTCTGTACAAACTGGGTTTTTCTAACTGGCAAGGTGCTTCACTGCCTTGAGCTGCCTTGAGATGTCCTCAAGGCTGTTAAATGGCTCTTGTGCTGTGCCTGGTGTCGCTAGGGTACTTTGCTTCAGTTAAATGTTGTAGACACCCTTCACTAGGAAAAAGATCATTCCCTTTGGCAATATATGAAGATCTTTCCTTCTAGCAACTCTTCATAACTTTTTTTTTTCCCCCCCTGTCAGGCTTTATGTTACTTTTACATGCCTATTCTACATTTTCAATTACCTGAAGATAGAAGGTAACGGTGAGTTAGCTGCATTTTTTTTAGTTAGAATTTTGCCTCCTAAGATTCTTAAGGTTTGATGTATGTTGCTCCTATAAATTATGAGGCTTAAAAAAAAAAACTGAGTGGATTTGAACGACTTATTTTTTGAAAGCAGTATGAACCTGCTGAGAATTTATTTTATGCCATTAGGTGGCGCCAGAGGTCAGAATGTAATTATTTGGGGTTGAGTGTTTATTTGCTATGGAGCCAATTTGGTTGTGGAAATTTCTGTGAGGGAAAAAATTGAGATAACATTATAGTGTAGGCATTCATTGAGCCAAAAGAAATGTGGGAAATATTTTTCACCTTTTTTGTTTTGCCTGGTTAATGTTTAACTTCTAAACAAAATTCAAGTGACTAAAAAATGCCTTTATAGGTAAGATCCAACAGTTTGGCAAACCCATAGTTTTGATCACAGAGGAAACGGCTGTTGCTGTAAAATGAGCACTAAAGTACTAAAACTGTTCTTCCTGACTCGGTAGCATGCTTGTGCTTTTCACTTCTAACTGGCCATCATTTTTCTGATAACATATTTACCCATTTATCAAATGTTACACAAAACTGTAGAACCAAACGGTTCTCATTTTCTGTGCTGCAGAGATCTGAATGGTGTTTGGTAACTAGAAAAATTAAAATTACACTCAGGATCACTGAACTGCTATTGCTACTGACGATTCTTTAAAAATTTAATCCAAGTTTTCCATCAAAAAGTATATAATGATATTAACATACATTAACTGATAAGAACAGTTGTTCCATGAATGATTCTATGAAGCTATGCATCTTAGACCTCTTGAGCTGTGAATTAGCTGTTCTAGTTACTTATTCTGTTGTTTTGTCATTTCCAGACTCACTGTCAGTATCCACAAGTGTTACTCTTCAGTGATTTCCATAATTGTAAATTTTATTCCTTGATTAAAATACTGAAACATATAATTAAATGCTAAGTAGCAGCTTAAAAACCCAATTATCAGATTGTATTTAACATCTTTAGGAGCATGATCATAAAGAGCTATATTTTTGACACCCTTCCCCTTTTTTTAGCATTTAGATTTTATAAGGATTTTATATCTCATCAGTCCATATTATTTCCAAAGGAATGAAGTTTTTAGGAAGGTGGAAAAGCATTTATAGGAAGTTCAATTTGAACATAGACAAGGCGGGTCGTTCAGGTTGTAACTGAGGGCTTCCGGGTCGTTCAGGTTGTAACTGAGGGCTTCCGGGTCGTTCAGGTTGTAACTGAGGGCTTCCGGGTCGTTCAGGTTGTAACTGAGGGCTTCCGGGTCGTTCAGGTTGTAACGGCTTCCAGAATGCTGTCGAGGAATGTGAACCCAGGTGTGGGCCCTATCAGTGCCATAGAGGTGGAGTCCTTTCGTGTAGGTCACCATGACATTTTGTCGTTTTGAGTCTGAATTTCACATTAAATTATTTGAGTGTATACAGACCTGAAATTACAAATCTGTACATATATTATTTTGATGTATTAAGATTAATAAATATTGACAATTTAAATTTTATTTATGCACATACTTAAAGGACAGATGTCCGGACAAGTAATTGTTAAATAATGATCTGTAACTTTTTAACTTTTTAAATAAATAACAAGATTTTTAATGTGTGTCTCCCTCAGGGTTGTTTAAAGTTTTTCCTCTCCCTCAAATACAAATAGTGGTAACTGCGTTTTGTATCTTCTAGCACCGACTGCTGTACAGCAGTGCTGCACGTGATGCTTGAAGCACAGTGGCTGAGCCAACCACAAAATAAATACTTTTATATTTTATAATCCTTGCATTTGAAAGCTTTCCAAATTGCACTTGCATTGAAACACAACTGGTGCAGTTTTCACTATCTGTTCTGTTTTCCGTGTTTATGAAAGTACTGCGTGGTTTCACAGGCATGGCGAATGCAGATGTCGGTGTCGAGTAAGTGCTCCGTTCCCCGAATGGCTAGAGATACACTCTTCAGACAAAAGCAAAATTCAAGCTTTAGAATACATTCTAAGATTTTTTGCATGCAATTTTGACATCTGAAAAATAAGTTTTTGTATATTTATGGTGGGAGGAGGTTGGGAACTTTTAACAAAATGGGTGTTAATTTTTGTACAGTCTGGGCATTTACACATATTTTTAATGTATTAAAATTTGGTAATTATGTGCACATTAAATTAATAAAAGTTACTTCCTGTTATGATTTGTGAATTCCCTAAGACTTTTTTAAAGTAACTTTATATCAGAAATGATACTGCATCTTTATATTTTTACAATTGTATTGCTGCTCCAGAATGGTACCCATGTCAGACGGCATACAGTCATACCTGTACATTTAGCCCTGTAAACTAACCGTAGGAAATCTTTTCCATGGAAGCTGTTTAAAATAAAAGGTTGAATGACTGAATCGGTGTTCCTTTTTCTCCGTCTATACGCACGTTTGCTTTGTAGCTTTATGAATACTGCCCTCTCTGGATTGATTTTTTGATTTATTAGTTTGTTTCCTTTTTTTTTAACTTCGGATTTTTGAAGGAAATAAGCACGACTTCGTGCGTGTCACATTATGCGTGTGGCTGTCCCACGGAGTCGTCAGGCAGATTCATGGCAGGGTCACATGGTGTCAGGCTGTCTGAGCGGTGAAATAAGACTAGCGACGTAGACTCAGTATTTGAGAAGATGAAGCCTAAGCTGGTAACCACGGGGGGCACGACGTCCGTGCATACAGAAGCAGGCCACAGAGAAGCCGTGGCGCGGGCCAGGCACCCGAGAGGAGCAGCCTGGGGGCTGTGCTCGGGCAGGTGCTTCTTGGCGGCGCGCGTCCCCTGCCGTGGGCTCCAGCTGGCCACGGCGTGAAGGGTGGGTGATGTGAAGGCCGCCTGGTACCCCAGTTCTTTCCGCTGCTGTGGTTCGTAGAGCAAATGACTGTCCGCCACCACCTGCAGGTGCCGCCCGGTCTGCCTGGCTCTCCTTCCCTGACATCACTGCCCCTGCTTGATTCTGCGTTCATACTGCAAAGGCGGACACAGGTCGTGGTGTCTGAGTCAGCTGCCCCTGCTCAAAGCTGGACTTGGGGCCCCTCCCAAGTGCCGCTGTCCTGCTCTGCCCTGGTGTCCCTGAGAACGAGAAAGCTAACCCAGGCAGACACCTGCCTCGTATGGCCACACGCCGGAGGCAGGCCAGAGTCCTGTGACATACATGGGAGCTGCCACCGAGGACAGCAGGTTTCTAACCCTTTAGATAAATCCCAAGTCACAGGGACTGAACAGTTCACTTCACTGCTCGAAATGCTTCTCTGCGGGTTCAGTGGCTGGACGCCAGGTGGCAACGCAGTTCCTGCCCTCTTCACAGCGCACTGGAGCTGGTTCTTGGGGACATCGGCTAAAGAAACTTCACAGGAATTGGACTCGAAGTCTTCCTCTGCTTAGTGTACTTCCTCTCAGTCTCAAGCCCCGTCGGTCCCGGCGTTTGCAGAGGCACTTGGCAATCCTGTGCCTGACTGGCTTTGACTCCCGGGGTTGCCTTTTGGGGCCCAGGACTTGCTTCCCTTGATCAGGGCTGGAAGGCTGGCCTCCCTTGGTCCCTGGAGCCCGTGGCTAACCTGAGGCCTCGGACGTGGTGACGTGGAGAGTGTTTGGGCTTCCACTGCATTTGGCTACATGAGAAGCTGATGGGATTTCAGCACTTTCCCGACAGCCTGCAGGCGTCATGGGCAGAGGACTGTTTTTCCAGCTGAGATAAGGTGAGAACCACATCTGTTGCACCACTCTGCTCGGTAACTGATGTTTATTCCTGCACAGTTCACGCTTTGACTTTCCCCAGTATTTTAAAAATACTTACCTTTTTCCATGAATAACGTCATTTTCCCCTTCAAATTATTTTTGCATTAAAATGTAAAACGATGATAGAAGCAATTTAAGAAATGCAGACAATGTGCAGGTATGTGAGTTCGGTCTGCCTGGGCCGTGGCTTCTCCCCCAGTGGTTGAATACGCTTCTTGGGTGGCGTTCCAGAAAAAAAGTTCATATACAAATGCTAGACAAATAGCAGCCTATTTTATGTTATGCTGACCTTGTTTTATGTTGTTAAGTTTCTCTTAGAAAGTTAAAGCCACACTTGCAGCTCAACTGGGGCCCTGCTGTCTGCCAGAGTTTAAATGAAGGGTTCCTGCTGGGTCACGTGGGTGTTGGGTTTTTTCTAGTGCAATCCTGCAAGTGTTTTTGTTCACACATCTTAAGGAGCATCTCCATGGGGTGTACCTTTAGCAGAACTGCTGGGCAAAGGAAAGGTGTGTATATTTTTAAAGGAAAGGTGCAGCAGGAGTGAAGGAGCAGAAGCAGGCAGGACGAGAGGAGGAAGAAGTATTTATTTTATTTAGTTGTTCATCTTGGTTGTTTCCTGGCCCTGGGATGCCAACTCAGGTCCTTGGGATGTCTGTGGACCATGTCTGAAGGTGACGAACCAAACTGCTACCCCACCAGAGCATGCCTGGATGTGTGTATTTTAAATTTGGTTGAGGTTACTAGATTTTCCTCCAACTAGTTCAACCCTATTTGTATTCCTGCCACTGTCGCATGAGGATGTCTATTCACTGTAGGCTACTGGTGTGTTCCGGCTTTAAACACGAAAACGTAAAGTCAGTGTGGTGCCGGTGCCAGGTTGTCAGGAGCCCATGGACCGACACATTCATTCTGAGGGAAGACGGGCGCTGGGCCAGAGGATGAGAAAAATAAAAGTGGACGCCACACGCACAAATCCAGACGGATTGAAAACTAGAGGCAAGCACGCTCTGACGCACTTAGCCCGTGCAGACCACGTGCATCCCAAGGATCGAGGTTCGCTTTCTGGGGCTGGGTGAGCAGCCAAGGTGTTGAGCTAAATAAATGCTCCTCCTGTCTCTTCTGTCCGCTTGCTTGCCTTCACTCCGGCCTGCGCTTTCTCTTTAGAAACAACGCATAAATGCAGGTTGTGATTTAACGGTTACACCTCTGGCTTCTGGCCTGCAGATTCCAAATCCATGCCAGGGACCCAGGTTTTTGACTCAGGCCCCGGGGTAGCAACCAAGATGAAATAAAATAGATAAAATGCTGCTTCCTCCACCAAAAACAAGAACAATCCAACTAAATGCCAAGGACAAAACTAAAATTTAAGGCATGGTAAGGGAATGTTTTTCTAACTTGAGGGACGGATTTTTTTAATAGACACAAAAACAACCAAGGCACACCCCAGTGGCCTAGAAGTTTAGCTCGCCGCGTACATTCGAGACTCAGCTCCCCAGGAAACAACCAAGATGAATAAACAAACTACTTTAAAAGATCATAAAATATTACTTTGCCTATATTAAGAATTCTCTTCATCAAAGTCACCAGACAATGGTTACAGACCACAAACTGGTTGAGATATTTGTAACACAGAACTGACAAGTGATTCGGATCCAGAATTGGTAAGGAATGCCTAACATTTTGTTTTTTAAAGATGCGCAGACTTTGCGTGTAGAAAACTGGGGCCAAGGGCAAAAAACCCACATTTCTCAGAGGAAGCACCAGTGGTCCTAAAGATACGAAAAATACCCAAGTTAATCATCAAATGGGGAAATAAAAACCATAATTATATGAATGGCAAAGCTCAAAATTTAAAAGCCAGTTGTAAGCATGGGCAGAGCAGAACGTGACTAGCAGGCGACGTCTAGACGTAACTACTTTGCACAGTGGCAGGACGTTCTTGAGTGAACCTGAATACGTGAGCCCCCTTCAAGCCAGCAGTGCCTGTGGAACGTGTGCGCGCTTCGCCTCACTCCTTTCGGGCGGGGAGGGGTGGGGAACTGGGGCGACGCGGAGGGGAACCCACAGGAAGTCTGCCCGTCCAGATGAGCCGGCTGTCACGAAGCCTTTCAGGCATCTCGGAGTATTACGGTGCCGTATAAGGAGAAGTTTCTCTCCCTCCTGCTCTTATCATTCAGCTTTGACTGTAGGACATGGCTTGTACATGGTGTCTCTCAGTTTGAAGACGTTTGTCATTAAAAACGAGAATATGCCTGAGATAGGGCCTCTGAGATAAGGCTCTTCCCGGGACATTTATTCTGGTAAAGCCTTTATCCGCAGGACACAAGGACACCTCCCTCTTCCTTTGGACAGTGGGGAACCACAGGTCGAGCCCGAAGACTCAAGTCGCTTTGGGTCTGGCCCCATCTCAGGTAAGGCCAGATCAGTGAACAATTGGTTGGGCAAATGGGAGGGCTGGGTTATCTGTGCATATGTGAAATTTAGTGCAAGAAATAGTTGTATAAAATAACATTTGGAAACATTGTTTTGGCAGGTCTGTGTTACTGTGTCTATTTCAGTGTCTCGGGTATGTTTAATTTTAGACATGATAGCTCCTTATTTACGGCTCAATCAGAAAGAGTAGCAAATTCTTGCTGTGTGGCCCTGGCTCAATTACTTACCCTTTCTGTGCCTTAGTTTCTACATTCTTTCATTAAGGATAATCCTGGTACCTGTCTCACAAATCTATTGTCAGATTTAATGGATTAATGTAATTAATAGTGCTAAGAAGGATGCATGTCATAAAGTGATAGGTATTTTTACTATCTGCATTTCTCTGTGTTTGCTAACTCAGTGTACTCAGTATTTGGGCCGGTCATTGTTTAGTAGAATAAATTAGTGCTGCTGATACCCCCTTGGTTGTGATCAAAGGCATTAATACGGAGGTTGCTCCTTGGCAGATTTTGTACTCCCTTCATGATGGTGAGAGCCAGTCCTGGGTAAGTGCGAGCCGGCAGGGAGATGATGAACCAGTTCTCTGTAAATATCCCAGGGTTGGTTCGATAATGCGTTCCTTTCTCTTTTAAAGGAAAGGGGCAGGCAGGAACCAAGGCGAGTAGGCAGACAGGCAGGACGAGAGAGGAGGAAAAATCACTTCATTTATTTTATTTGCTTCACCTTGGTCCCCCCACCCGGGCTCTGGGATGTGAATCCGGCTCCCTGCGATGTAGGTGGCCTGCGCCCAACAGCTGCTCCACCAGAGGGCGCCAAATTGCTTTACTTGGAGACTAGAGAATCAGTAGAATAAAAGAATGAGACCTGGCGGTGCAGACGGCAAGTCTTGGCCACCTAGGAAAGTCTGCGCGCCTAAGAACATTCAAAGTCAGAGGCAATCCTGGCGACAGGGTCACGCCTCTGCAGGTGTGCACGGCCGAATACGAACCCTTTGTCCTTGCGTGTTGCCCACAGGCCGCCGCGGCAGCTCGCCGGCATGCTACGGGGCGTCCTGCTGTGCGCGGCGCTGGCGCTGCTGCGCGCCCAGCCCTCCTGCCCGCCCGCCTGCACGTGCGTCTTCCGCGACGCGGCGCGGTGCTCCGGCGGCAGCGTGGCGGACATCGCGGCGCTCGGCCTGCCCACCAACCTCACGCACGTCCTGCTCTCCCGAATGGGCCGCGGGGCCTTGCAGAACCACAGCTTCAGCGGCATGACCGTCCTGCAGCGCCTGATGCTGTCCGACAGCCACATTTCCGCCATTGCCCCTGGCACCTTCCACGACCTGATCAAGCTGAAAACTCTGAGGCTGTCGCGCAACCAGATCGCCCACCTCCCCAGCGGGCTCTTGGATCAGACGGTGCTCCTGGAGCAGTTGTTTCTGGACGGCAATGAACTAAAGAGCATTGACCCACACCTCTTTCAGAAACTGGTTCACCTGCAGGAGCTCTTTTTGAATCAAAATCAACTCTCCGCCCTCCCCGCTGGCCTCTTCACCCATCTGGGGGTCCTGAAGTGGTTGGATTTATCGGGCAACAATTTGACCCACCTGCCCGCGGGATTGTTTGAGGCACAGGTGAAGCTCGAGAAACTTCTGCTCCACTCGAACCAGCTGGTCTCTCTGGAGCCGGGGCTGCTCCGTGGCCTGCGCGCCCTGAGGGAGCTGCAACTCCACGGGAATCACCTGCGCGCCCTGCCGCCGGGCGCCTTCGACCAGCTGCGGCAGCTGAGCAACCTGACGCTGGCCAGGAACCGCCTGGCGTCCCTGCCCTCGGCGCTCTTTCTCCACCTGCGCCGTCTGACGCTGCTGACCCTGTTCGAGAACCCGCTGCTGGAGCTGCCCGCGACGCTCTTCGGGGAGCTGGCCGGGCTGCGGGAGCTGCGTCTGAACGCCACCCAGCTGCGCACCCTGCCGGCCGCCGCCTTCCGCAACCTGAGCGGCCTGGAGCGGGTGCAGCTGGACCACAACCAGCTGGAGACCCTGCCTGGCGACGTGTTCCGGGCTCTGCCCCGCCTCGGGGAGGTCCTGCTGGGAGGCAATCCCTGGCGCTGCGACTGCGACCTCCGGCCATTCGTGGCGTGGCTGCGGCAGCACCCGGGCGTCGTGGGTCGAGACGAACCCCCGCGGTGCCACCGCCCGGACCCGCTCGCTGGCCTGTCGCTGTGGGCGCTGCCGGAGGGCGAGCCTGGCTGCCCGGGGACCCGGGGTCCGCCCGCTTCGGGGCCTAACAGCTCAGAGGCCGCGGCGTGGGTCCAGCGGGTGGCCCAGGGCGAACCTGAAGACCACAGACTCTTCTGGGGCCTCTATTTTGTGCTTTTAGTCGCTCAGGCCATCGTCACTGGGGCCATTGTGTTTGTTATGCTGCAACTCTGCCGGCTCTTTCGAAAGTTAATCAGAGGGGGCTTTTATTTGAATGACCTGTAAGGTCAATACGTGGCCAGTTATTTCAGACGCGGGGCTGGGGAGAACCTGGACAGGCGCGGCATTCCTCTGCCCCCCCAACAATTTCACCTCCCGATCTGCCCCTCCTGCTTCCTCCCTGTCCTCCGAGGTAACCTTGACCTTGGCATTTGTAAATTGTCTCCGCCGCTGTGCGCACAGATTGTGCTTCCACCCTGCCCCACCCCCTGCCCGGTGCCACCACGCCTGTGGGATGCAGAGTGCTTTCCAGTGCTTCGGGGGAAGGCGTGCAAAGGGACCAGCCAACTCCAGTGAATAAATGAATTCGCGTGGTCCAAGTGACTTCCTGCGGCAAAGGAGGGGTTCTTCTCTCCATCCCCTTTTATTTCAAAAGCTGAAGTCTTCCAGTTCCTCTTCGTTTTCCCACTCTGTGCCTCTGACCTGCAGGCCATGGGGGAGACACTGAACTCCATCCAGCGCCAAGGTTCAGAGTGAGCCTACCCCTGATGGACCCTGAGCTCTGGGGATGCTTGGCCTTCTCTCCCGGAGGGGTGTAGTGGGGCGACAGGTGACAGCCGCCCTCACAGTGGTGAGCAAAACTGAGTGCCGAGGAGGAAGGCGAATGGAACAGAGACTGGGAGGAGTGCGCCTCACCAGCAAGTCCCACGGGTGTGTGGGGTGGGGCCCCCCGAGTCACATGGTATGTGTGTGGTGCATGTCTGCCTGAGTCTGGCCTCTGCCCTCCTGCTCCTCGGGTCTGTGAGTGTCTGCTTGCTTCCTGCAGACCAGGTATGTATTTGACTCTGGGTTGGTTTTCATTTCCTGGAACCAAACGCTACCTCATTTCATAAGCATTTATGAAGCACCTAACGTGACAGTTGCTTATGAATTTGTAATGATAAGCTTGGTTTCTGGTTTATTATGCTGGGATCACAGTTCTCATTTATTCCGCCAATTGGAAGCAGTAAAACCCTTGTTGCTTTAATTGGATGTCTGTGCTTGTGAGAAGCAGTGGTTAAAACACAGGGTTGGAGGGTTGACACCCGTGTGTTCAAATCCCAGCTCCATTTAGTAAATGCCCAGGACTCCGGGCAGGACACCCAGTTCTCTAAACCTTGGTTTCCTCCTCCCTGGAGAGGGATGAGTAGTGGCTGCCTCAGAGTTGTTAAAAGAATTAAAGGCAGTAAAGCATAGAATGACTTAACCCAGTGCCCTGCATACAGTCAGTGCTCAATAAGTGTTAGCTCTTATTATTAAAAGGACAAGCATTTATGCCTGCTGTCAGGATTTCGAAAGAAGTCGTGAGGTGGGTTTTCTCTGCAGATATAGGGTGGGGGAGCATATAAACTTTCTAAATGGGAGATTGCACTCGTTTCTCTTTTCACCGTGGATGGTCTTCACCCTGTGCTGGGAGCCCCTGCCTGCAATACTAACTGGTGCTGAGCAGGAGACGCTGGGGTCCTGGTTGGTGTTGGTTCACATCTCCTTCAAGGCCAAGGCCACCCACGTGTGCCCCTGCTGTGTGACCCTGCTGTGCCCTCCTCTCTGAAGCCCTCAGGCTCCCGTTCCTCCCCTCCCCGTCCTGGCCCTGCTCCCCTTTCCCTCAGGTGTGTGTATGATTCTTTGCCTCCTGCGTGCGCCTCTCCTTGGCCCAATTTTGTCCTATTTATTTCCAGGGCTGCAATTTTTCTACCAACCTACAGCATAAAACTCAGACTTTTTTTTCTTTCTTGGATGCAGTACGGACTCTTGTCCTAACCCTTATAGTCTCAGGCAGGCTACTGAGCTCTCAGAGCCTGTCTCCCTCTCCTGTAGAGGGGGTTTCGGTGGTCCTCACCAGAGCGGCCAGGGCAGGATGACTCGCCCACACCAGAGTTACGTCGGTGCCGGGCGCACGTGGACTCCACGGAGGGGCCATGTTATCATGACCCGCTCTTTTAGATCCTGCGGTGTTGTGACATCTCAAGTGCTGTTCCACGGACACATTCATCTGGCAACGGTTCATACCGCCCCTGGACCGGCTCTCCTCGCAGGGGAGCGGGAGAGCCTTCCAAGAAGAGATTGACAGTGTGGTGACCCCTCCAGAGAAAACAGCTCCCGAACTCCTGCCCACGGTCTTCAAACAGGCGGAAAAGTATGGAGAAGTCGGCAGACGCCTCCCCCAGCTGTGTGCAGTCTTCACGCTGGCTCTGTTGCTTCTGATTCTTTTTCACAGAACAAAATATGACAAAATTGAGGGCTTCTGCAGGTATTACGTTCCTCATCTCCGCTCTCTCCTGTCCGGCGAGGTGACCTAAGTCGAGTCGGTGTTTCACACTGTGTTTTATCCTCTTACCGTCTTGCCTGGACTCTGAACAAGATGAAGGAAAGCTTGGCCCATTTTCCAAGTCCACGTAAATGATACTGCTCTGAATATAGCTTTCTTCAACTGCTTTTTCTGCACCTGTCTGTAAACAGGATTCATTTTTCCATTTTGTAGGTCTTTTCTCGGTGACGTATTCTTGAGATTTGTCCACAGGAAGCGTTGGACTCTCATTCATTTGAATGAATATATTCTGCTGAGCAGCACACCTGCTCTCTGTTGAGGGACGTTTATTCTCCATTACTCTCCATGCGCTGCAGTCCTTCAAAGATCAGAATGTCAGAATTTTACATTTTTGTCAGTCTGACAGTTTAGAAATGGTATCTCACTTTATCTTATATTTACCTGATAGCTGGCATGAACTTGAACTTGTTTCTGCCCATTTATTGATCATTCAGGTTTCTTCTGAGAGTCATCTGGGCACCTATGCTGGCCAGCTTTTCCTGGGGCATTTTGTCTTTTTCTTACTCACCTGTAGGGATTCTTGACACGTCCCGGACACTAACAAGCTTGGAAACAATGCCTTTTCATTTGGTGGCCTCTTCATTTTAAGCCATCCTGTGGAACTGAGCTGTCATTTTACTGTAGTTAAATCTGGTAATATGGCTTTATGGCTTGTGCTTTTAAAAGATAGTTTGTTTCATAAAAGTAGTTCCTGTATTTTCTTCAGAAAGCTGCCCAGTTTGGGTTTTTACATTTAGGGCTTTAATCCATAGGGGGGAGTGTGTGTGTGTGTGTGTGTGTGTGTGTGTGTGTGTGTGTGTGTGTGTGTGTGTGTATCTGGTGTGATGTAGGGAACCAGCTGGGTTTTTTCCACATGTATATCCTTTTGTCCCAGACCTCTTATTCGACAGTCCATCCTTTCCCCACCGGTTTCAAGGCCTCTGTCTTTATCAGGATTCCATGGATGCCGGCTGCTTCCTGAATCTGGAGCTGAAACCACTGGCCTCATTGTCTAGTTGCGTCTCATCCTCCCTGCCTGCTCTATTGCAATTGGAATAATTTTTGGTAGGAGGCCACCATTTTGCCTAGTTCTTCACCAAAGTCTCCATCTCTTTGGGGCCCTTTGTCATTCCATGCACATCACTTAGGATCAAAACATGGTCGGCATCATGGGGCATTCTTATGTGGATGTGGGAAGAATTTGCATTCTTTGCAATACCTAGGGTGCTTGTCAGTACACGCGGTCCATCTTATTTATTTAGGTCTTTACTGATTGATGATTTTTTCTTACATTTTCTCATTGTCTATTACAAGGCTATCGCAACAACATTTAGTTTTTACATCATTAGCCTATATCTGACAATAAATCTATGTTGTTTGCTTTTTTCCTACTAAAACCATGTACCTTTCATTTAAAAAAATTTTTCTGTTAAAAAAAGTCCTATCTGCACCGGCACAAACCTTCAAGACAGTGTTGAGCAGAAATGGTGACGTGAACACCTTCAAACCGTCTGGAAGCCTGTGTGGCTTCTTCAATGCACATGGCATCTCAGCTGCCGCCCGCGGAGTCTTTTTAAAATCAGGAGGAGACATGAAATTGTTTCACGTTTTTCCATCTATCAAGGTGCTCCAGTTTGATTTTCACTTTGAAATTACTAACTTCAAAGTGTTCTTTTTATTCTTTTTTTTTTTAAACAAGCCTTTCTCTGGCTGATTTCTAACTCAGTGGTAGTCTGTCTGGGCCCAGTTCTCTGAAGCTTTTTGAAACTCGGTTTGGCACATACTCAGTTTTGGTGACGGTTCTCTGTGTGCTCGAGGGAAAGATGCTTTCTGAGTTGGGTTCCGGATATTAAATATCCATTAGATACAGCTTATTCATTGTGTCGTTTAAGTCTCCTGTAAACTTACTAAGTTTTGGTTTGCTTGATTAATAAATGATGAAGAAAATTTGATTGTGACTTTGCTAGGGCCCTATAATAATTCTATTGTCTGTATTACATTAAATTCTGTTCTCTTCTATATAATTCTCTACAATTAAAAAGACTATAAATAGAATAGTCACACAGAAATGTAATGTTTTTGGTGACATAATCTTTTATGAGGTTATGTCATTTTTTAAAAAAGCTTTTACTGCTCTGTAGGTTCTCAAAAAGGTTCTATTATGTAGCATTAATCTTTATCCCTATAAATTTTTCTTTTTAAAGTCTATCTTATGTGATGTGACGGTTTTTATTTTTGCGATTTTAGTCATGCCAGTGCTCTTTTGGTTAGTATTCTATGTATACATTTTTCTATTCTCCATTTTCAACTTTTCTCCAGTTTTAGGTATGTCTTTTGTTAGATTTAAAAAATCTAGTTTACACATTAGAATCTAATCTAATCTACACATATAGTTACACATTAACCTACACAAAATCTAATCTACACATTAATTAGATTTAAAGAATTATTTGTATATTATCTTTCTGTTGATAACTGAATGGGTCTTTTTACATTTATTTAGCTGGTTACTCATATTATTACAAAGTCTCTTTTTAAATAAAATTTTATTGAGGCGACATTGGTCTATGACATTCACATGTACGCTACAAAGTTACTTTGCTTTTTTCATTTTATTTTCTTTCTTTGTTTACTCCTTCTTTTCACGCCCTTTGCCGGATTGATAGTTTTATATATATCATATATATATATACACATATGATATATATATGTCTATCTTTCATATACATTCAGATTTTTGCTTCCTCCTTTGTTCTTTTGTTATTTTTTTTGTGGTTATCTTTTAAAACATGCTTACTTCATTTTACAACTTCGCAATACATTTAAAACCAGTCAGTCTTTCTTTTCTCTTTCTAAGTATGGCATAGATTTTACTCTCTTAAATGCCTGGTGAACACAGAGGCAACAATCTTCAGTATGTTGCCATTTGACTTTCCATTTAAAATTTTTTTGGTAATCACATTTTATTTGCCAATTTATTATATATTTCTGCTTGTGTATCTTAGGTGGAACCATATAACATTTCTGATATTCAAACATTTTTGACCTAAAAACTTATAGTTTCATGTCATTCAACTTTAAAGTTCTTTAAAGTTTATAATTCTTCTAATGATCACCCTTGTACCTTTAAATTTCACCTCGATGCCTTGTCCCATGAACTATGGACGGTCTCCATTCACACCTGATCTGCAGGCTGACATGAGTACTCGGGCTTCTCCTACCTTCTCTCTTCCCTCCCACCTCCTGATTCTGTCATGATTGATGGTTTGTATTGCCCTACCATGATTAAAATTTTGGTGACTGTTGAAAACCTGGAAATGAATAAAAAGAAGTTGATATTATTGTGTCTTTATAAATACTGTCTACTCTAGTGTCAGGTGCTACACGCTGCATTTTCTTTCTAACACTTGCTTCACTTTCCTGGAATTTCCAGAGACCACGCTGGGCCTGCCGCCCAGCCATTTCCTGGAGCTTCTCGTCATGATTTCCTGGCTGCCTCCACCATTTCCTAAATGCCTCATTCATTCCCTCATGATATCTCTTCTTAGGAAAATGGATGCAAAGGAGCTTCTGTTTTCTGAGTCCTCACCTGTCAATGTTTTCATTCTCCTCTCACGCGTCAAGGCTAGTTTAGCTGGGACTAGAATTCTGCATTCAGTCTCTCTTCCTGCACCGAGATCGCTGGTGGGCATTTGTTGTCATTTATGCTGACTCTGGTTTCCTCTTTGAACGCCTTTAGGATCTTCTCTCTGCCCTCTGTGTTTATTTCAATATGATGCACGATGTCCGATTTTTTACTACATTCCCACAGCCAGCTCATTCAGCAGCCTCTGGAGACCTGTGTCCTTCAGTTTGGTTAAATCCTCATATACTCTTTCTTTGATACTTTTTTTGCATCATCTCTTTTCACCTTGTTTACTTTCTCTTTTATCCTTTAAATTTCTTTTCTTCTACTTTCTGGAGACTTCTTTTCTGATAATTTAATTACAGTTTTAATTTCTGTGATTCCCTACTCTTTAATTGTTATTTATAAAGACTAATTCTTATTTTCTGGATGCAGTCTCTTTGGGACTTGTCTTTGGCTCCTAGAGTTTAAATATGCATCCTTTTTAAAGGATGCATCCTTCTATCTTCTGAATTATATCTGTTTTCTTTGGGATTTTTGTCATCATTACTATTTGTTCCTGGCTCGCTTGCCTTCAGTGCTTGGTTGTCCATTCATATGTTTAAAGTGAGGCCATAAAAACAGCCGACTTGGAAACTTTAGGCGCACGTGTAAAATTGCTCACGGCAGGACTCCACTTCGGAGGCTCAGGCAGCAAGCTGGGCGCCACGCTTGGCACCTCTGAGACAAGCCAGAATGCTTGTGAAGGGTGTTTTCTCCAGGCCCTTGTAATTTCTGTAAATAGCTTTGTTTGTTTTCCTAGAGATGGAAGCAGAGGCCGCTGTCGCCTTGCTCTCTGGTTTTGACTCCCACACTACACACCTGTCCTGGCTTGTCCCCACTGTCCTCCATTCCCAGGGCTCTCAGGGGCTGTCTTCAGAAGATGAGGTCTTTGCCGCTACTTGCAATGGTCCGTCCATCTCCCCTACCTCCAGCCGTTCTGTTCAGTCAACTTGCTGAAACTCCAGCCCCTTGACATCTCCTGTTGTCTGAGATGTTGTGAGCTTAGACAATGTTAATTCTTTCACGACTATCTCAGTGGGGTCCAGAGAGGGAGAGGAGACAACTGGGTACCATCCATCTGCATGTCTCACTGAAAGCCCACGTATCTCTACTGGCCGAGTGTCATACTCTGGGAGTGTCCTTGGTTTCTCCTGGGTAAATGGGCTTCCTAGTCCTGAGACTTGGGTTCTTCCCACACTTTGGGCTTCTCCCCCACGCCCCCCACGGCACATTGTAATTGGCTTCTTTTTCTGGAACCACTGCAGCTTGGGCTCTGAATCGCTGGTGTCATTGGGACCAAGTCTGTTTGGGGAGAAGTCATTTTGTGCTTCCCAGCTTTTAAAAGTCATCATTACTGCCAGGGTGTGCCGAAGGCAGGGAGAGTCCAGCACTCACTCCCGAGTAGCGACTCACACCCTCATTAGGCATCTGGAATGTTACAAGATGACTTCATCCACATAATAGAAAGACAGGCTTTCATTGAGCCCAGTGACTGATCGACAGCACCAGATAGAGCCTGAGATGCTGGGGAAGAGCGACAAACAGCTTCTGCCCCGTGACGCCCTTCCTCTGTCCCTTCAAGGTGCTTCCTGGCTTTTTCTTTATCAATACCTGTGCCAGGTATTGATATTTCCAAGTCCAGCACGTTCAAGGGCTGTGTTCTAGGTGCTGCCAACACACCCAACCTTTATTAAACACCTCCCACCTGCCTGGCACCATGAAATCAATTTTCTTTAAGGAAAGGTGCAGGCAGGAAAGAAGGCAAGTAGGCAGGCAGGAAGAGAGGAGGAAGAAGCATTTGATTTTATTTTTATTTAGTTGTCCACACTGGTTGTTTCCCCTGGCCCTGGGAAGTAAACCTGCGTCTTTGGGATGACTGTGGACTGCGCTCCTTCAGAGGCAGCTGACCCAACAGTTACTCCACTGAGGCAAGGCACTGCAATCAATGTTCCTACTGAACAACTACCCTGGGAAGTCGGTGTACTCATCCCTCTTTACCAGTGAGAAAACTGAAATCCCGATGGGGTAGTAACATCTCTAAGGTGAGGACAGGCCGAGTGCTTGTGAGTTCAAGTCTCCTGGTTTCTGCCCTTGAGCTTACTGAAGCCCACCTCCCTCCAGGCTGCACCCCCCGCCCCCCGACCAACTGACAGGGGTCTGCGGGCACGAGAGGACACTCCTGTCCATGATCTTAGTCATCTTGACCCAGGGGTTCTAGTCCCGCAAAGCCTGGCGGGGATCCCTGTGAGCTGAGCGTTATTTGTGGCTTTGGCTGGTGAGAAGGAGAAAAGCAGAGAGACCAGAGGGAGGGATGTAGAAAAAGACGGTGAGGAGAGGAGTTCAGAGGAGGGGCATGGGAGAAAGGGAATAGAAATCAGAGAGCAGGCCATTGCTGACTGCTGGGGCCCAGTCCTGACTCAGCATGGCCGCCAGGAGCCCAGGGGAGGCAGCCTCCTGTGGTGGGACTGGCGGGGAGCTGGCAGTCTCAGATAGGCCGCTGACTCAGTTTCCCCATCCTCACTGGGGTGTAGTAAGAGACGGAGAAGGTAATGGGTGCAAAAGAGCAGTGGAAACAGGCTCTGCTGAGTAGCGGGGGCACACCACGGGGCAGGACGCCGTGCGCCGGGGGCCTCCACGCACACGGCGTAACAGGAACAGCCCCTCCTGGTACAGCAGGGACCTGGGAGACTAGGCTAGGCCTGGGTGAGGGGGGGAGCTGAGGTGAGGAACTAACAGAGAGGGCGCATCTTCTCAGGCAGCCTCGCCTGTGGACTGTCCTTCCTCCCCGGCCCACATCCCAGAGCCCCTCTGCACACCCCCGCAGAACGAGTCCTGAGCCAGGCCGGCCAGAACCCTCAACTGCCTCAGGCAGAAGGCAGAGAGCTGAGTCTCCTCCCTGTCGCAAAGTCCTAGCACTCTAAGTTCAAAGTGTCAGCAACAGAGAAGCAGAAGAGTCTGGCATTTTTGAGTTTTTATCCTTTCAAGTTAAAGTTCAAATTCAGCCTCCGTTTAAATTCTTCTCGGGTGTTTTGGAGGACAGGCCTAGGAGAGCGGTGTCAATGAAATCGTGCCGACCGTCCTGCTTGGGGGACGATGGGACCCTAGCAAGTCACTGGCCTGGAGACCTGCCCAGGAGCACTTCAGTGGACACACTGTCTCTGAGGATGACCCTCAGAGGCCCTCCTGGGGGTATCAGACCCTGCGCCATGACCTCCGCCGCCAAGCAGCCTCCTTCGGGTCCAGCTGATTGACTCCAGGGCACTGTAGGATCAGTTAACATCTCCAGTGATGATGACAGCATCAGGGTGCAATTGAAGGGAGATTCTTCTCTGTTTGGATCAGTTTCTAGAAAGAAACAGCTGCTTTGAAAGATAGTGAGTTTCTCAATCCTAGAGGCAATCAGGCAGAGACTGACTTTTTCCAGGAAAAAAAAAGCAATAAAAAAACCCAAAAAACACACTGGTCATACTTTTTTATCTCTATGGCTTGTGCAAGCCATTCTTCTTGTAAATCTCATTTCGCCTTTGTGCCACGGTGCTCCCGCATAAAACTCCTGCCACCTGCAAGGCCTAAGGGAGCGATTCAAGTGTGATGCCTCCTCCCAACAGGCAGGGGGCGTTCTCTGTGGTGCGCAGGAAAATGGCACCAACGATGCCCATGTCCCCACCTCTGAAACCTATGACTGTGTTACCTGACATGATAGAAGGGACTCTGCAGAAGCTATTAGGTTAAAGACTTCGCAGTGGGAAGTATATCCTGGCTCATCCAGGTGAACTCAATGCAATTATGAGGGACCCCTGAGACAGAAAGAGGCAGGAGGTTGGAGAGGTGGGAGATGTGACTCTGCTGTCAGCCTAGAGATGGAGAAAGGAGGTGCCAGGAGGAGTGAGGGCAGCCTCGGGACCTGCGAACGGATGCACCCCGGGGAGCAGCAGTTAGGTCAATTGCCTCTCAAGGACACAGGCCACATACTCCTGGGTTTGAGTCCCGGGTCAGGAGGTCAAACAACCAATGTGAACACTAAATAAAAATAAAATGCTTCTTCCTCCTCTCTTCCTGCTTATCTGCCTACTTACTCACCTTCATTCCTGCACCTTTCATGGGGGAGGGGAAGGAGAGGGAAGGGGGAGGGGAGGGGAAGAGGGAGGCGAGGAGGGGGAGGGGAGGGGAAGGGAAGGGGAAGCGGGGTAGGAGAAGCAGCAGCAGCTGCAAAAGGCAAGGAAGATCTGCACCTTGATTTTTGGCCCAGAGAGACCCATGCTGGGTTTGGGGTAGCTCATCACAGCAGTAGTAGTCATCTCCGCCTTACTCACCGTGTCCAGCACATTTTCCTGTCGTTCGATGTGTGCTGCTCATCGCTGGGCTCCTTAGGAAGCAGCGGTATATGAAGCAGTCTTTCCACTGCTGCGGGGCTCGGTGCAGAGCAAATGCACAGAATCATCAAGCCGCCGTGATTCTGCTGACCTGAATGTGTTCCCGCAGAGTCTAGAAAATGCCAGCAAGAGAGAAGTCCTTTCAGGAAACTTTGTGACATGGAAGTCATGAAGGTCCCTGAAAGTGACTCTAAGAAATGCTAATGATGGGAGGCTTTTTCATCAGACAGGGTCATTTTTAAAAAAATTAGTGCCAACAACTTAGTGTCATGGCTAAATGCTAATTAAAATTGCCTTTTTTTTTTTTTTTTTTTTTAGGAGAAAAACCAGCACTATCTCTCACTGACTGGATAGATACATAAGCAGGCCTCAGATCCCACCTGGCAGGGGTTGCTTTAATCCACGCTGTGCTCGGGGGCATTTCACCCTTGACCCCACCACCCTTCAGGGAGGGAAACAGTCTTACTGAGCTTTTAGAAAGTTAGGACTTGCTGCACTCACTTAATCGTGAGCCAGAGGTGCCCACAGCTTTGCTCTGAGAGTAAGCGCGGCCTCCCTGTGGGTGCTCTGATGCTCGGCACCCATCTCCACCCTGGTGGGAAGGAGAAGGGGCATGTGGAGAAGCCGGCTTCTTAGACCGTCTCTAGAAGGAGGGCCATCTGAGATGTCCAGTGCTGGGAGCCACGACTCATCAAGGGGCGAGAGCTGCGTAGAAAGTGACAGGGACGGAGGCGGGAGGGTCTGGATGAAGGACAGGTGCTCAGGCAGATGGAAGCGGCTTGAGAGCCAGGATGGCTCACCTGGAAAATGGGGATCCAAGGTGCTGCTGAGTGCTCCAGGGACTTGTTCCAGTGGTTTCCAGGGGTGGAACAAGGGCCGGAGGATGGGAACACAGCGTGGCGGGGGAGGCGCTCTGGCGGAGTCCTGGGACGAAGTCGCGGTGAGGTCGTGCAGGGTGGGAGCTGTCCACCACGCGGGGTCATGAGCTGTCCCTGGAGATTCTGGGCTGCAGCCCATCAGCTCCGCGGTGCAGGGGTCCCGGTGATGCTGGAGACAGCGGGGCAGGTCAGTGTCCTTATTTCTGCTCCCTCACACGGCCCGTGGTTCATGGCCCTGCCCTGGGGGGCCCTGGTGTCTGCAGCTGTTACCCCCAGCCCAGGCCGGGCCATGGGGGCACTGGCTGTGCCCTGGCTGAGCTGAGCCGCCCCAAGTGCACGAGCCCTTGCAGGCACCTTGCTGGGGGTGCTCACGCCCTGGGGCGTCCAGTCCTCACACAACACATGAACCCGCCCCCCAACCGTGGGTTTTTCCTGCCCCCTCTTCCAGCGAGGGGTCACTCACTGGCCGCAGAGGACCCTTTGTGTTTAGTGCTCCCAGATGTTTGGAAGAGCTCAAGCCGGGTTCACATCCATCAAATGGTGAGTCTGGTTTGCTCCCCAGTCCCGGGGCCCCTCCTCCACAGGGACCCTTCCTGGGTGCCCACACCGGCCTTTATTTTTACTGTTGGGGGGGCAGGGCAGGGCGGGGGTGTCTGTCCCTTCGCTCCCAGCTCCCTCCCTGCTACGTGGCGCTGGAGCTGACTGCTGCTGTGAGGGGTCAGTGGCTCCTCAGCGAAGGAGCAGCAGCTCCCACGGCGGCCACACTCGCCACACAAGGAAAAGGGCGGGGTGTGTCCCCATGCGGAGCCGTCACATTTGCAAGCAGGGTTACTCTCTGCCACTGACGGCGGGAGACCTTGAGGTCCTGAATCGTGTCGCTTTTCCTCTCGTCCATCTACCTTTCGAAGAAACATCCCTGCCACCGGTCACCACCATCTGCCCCGCAAGGCTGTGCTCAGGTGCTGACCCCTAGGCCAGCGCCTCCCGTCCCTGCCCCCAGCACCTCTCCTGCCCACAGCTCACTTTGCAGAAATACATTTTGGCGGCTGCTTCTCACCTGTCCTCATGGGAGTGGGGGTGCTCTGTGAGGTCCCCGGGAGCCCCTGTCTCTTTCTGGGCGGTGACTGGCCCAAGCTCCCTGTCAGCTGGGATGTCACCTGTGTGTCCCTGCCTGAGAGAAACTGCAGGGCACAGAACCTCATTTCCCTCACGTGACGAGAGGGCCTCTGCACTGCTGTCTCTGCTCTTCCCTGCGACGTTCTTGGGACAGCGTGGGGACCGTGAAGCTCTGGGTGAGGAAGACTACACGGTCCGAAGGTCTCTGGGCCCCGGGTGCCGTGAGGAGAGCCTCGCCGGGGCTTGGTGTCTCCTGGAGCCTCTGGGGAGGCAGGCAGGTTAGGTCCGTGGGTGCTGCGGCACCGGCTGCAGGTACTGAGTTCCAGGGCTTCCTGCGTGTGAGAGACAGAGACAGCGACCGTGAGGGGCGGAGTGCGTGTGGACTGCCGCCCGCACCTCACGACTCTGGGCCAGTCCGGACTCGCTTCTCTCTCCTGTCAATGCCGCGGCCAGCACGCGCCCGGCTCCGGGAGAAGCTCTGGATCCCCAGGCTCTTCCTGCTGGCTGGGCCACAGCCCTAGTGTCGCCAGGCGGCTGAGGCGGCCCGCAGACCAGGCCGCCTGGGCAGCTCGGCGCTCAGGGAGCCGAGGGCAGCGGGGACCCTGCCCGGGCCGCCCTTCCCAGGGAGGAGCGGCTGATTCGCAGGCCCATCCCACCCCCGTGGCGCAGCCTCCAGCGCACCGTCCGGGACAGGCCTGCATGGCGGCCCGGCCTCCGGCCTTGGCTGGGAGACGCGCTGGCTCCGGCCGGTCACGCACGCCCCGCTGAAACCAATTCCTGCCTCTTCTTCCCCGCGGAGGGATTCCTGCTCAGTGAGCCAGGTGGCTCCTTGCTGGGCATCAAAAGACTCCCAGCTGGATTTCTTTTTTTCCTTTCTAGAAGAGAGAGGAGGAAGAAGTGTCTCACTGACTTTATTTGGCTGTTCATCTTGGTTGTTCCCCGGCCCCGGGACAGGAACCCGGGTCTCGGGATGCTTGTGACCTGGGTCCAACCCCTGCTCCACCAGGGTGGCCGAGACACCTTGCTGTCAGAAGAGGTGACTCCAGCGGGCTGGGTGTGTCTGCACTTTCTGGAGGGAGGCCCACGCCTCGACCCTTGGCGGGGAGTGCAGGGCTGGTCCACGGACACCTGATGTTGTTTAAAAGCGCAGGTGAGAGGAGGGAAGCAGGCAGGCGGCGGGCAGGAAAGAAGCACGAGAAGGAGAAAGAAGCGTTTTATTTAGTGAGCTTTTCATTTTAGTTGCTCCCCCAGATGCCAGGCCTTGACGCTGGGTCCTCCCACTGTCTGGGGACTGTGCCCCAGAGGCAGGCTGCCCCCTCGAGCCAGAGGGCAGCTGAGAGGAATGACACTTAGGCAGTTTCTGACTGCTACACACCTCACCCGCCCCACCTGGAGCAGCCCCGGGCAGCAGAGCGCTGGGCCGCCAGGTGGAGGGGCGCCATCCGGAAGGCTGGGACTCGCACCCCCGCTCTTCAGTCGCCTGTTGCGGAGGATGTTTGGACCAACAGACCGCTGTGCAAAGACCCCTGGGCGGAAGGCTCATCTGCTCTCGTCCCAAGTGAGAACACTTGCTGCCCTGGTCCCGTGTCTGGCGCCGGGTGGGTGGAGGGTGGGGGGCTGTTCTCCCCGCTCGCGAGCAGCTCGGAGGCAGACTGGCCTACTTGCAGGGTCCTCTCCTTCGGTCTCTGGCGGGCTGGTAGGCTTCCCCACGGCTCGGCCTCCATCCTGCTAGGTGGGAGCACCGCCGCCTCCTCCCCTTGCAGGTCCGCTGTGAAGTCTGAGCATCAGAGCCACTGTTGCCCGCATGGGACAGATTGGCTGGTGACACTGGTCCAGCCACGTTGGCAGCGGTCTCTCCATGTGCCTGTGAGCATGGAGACAGGCCATCCAGTGGTGCAGTGATGGCCGTGTCACCGGCGTCTGCTGCTCTGTCATCCTGTCCCCTCCGCCCTTGTCTGCCACCCGTGGGCTGTGGGTCCTCCGACTGCATGTTTGCATTCGGGGTGGGGAGAAGAGTGGGACAAACTGCCTGCCAGCCTAGTCCAGCCTTTGAAAAATGAATGGGGCAGGCCTGGTGGCTCAGCGGTTAAGTCTGCAACTCTGGATGGTGTAGTCCACACAACAACTGAAGACCCGCAGCCCAGGGGACAATCAACCTGGAGAAATAAATGGATGGCTAGACACTTCTTCCTCCTCTCTCTGCCTGCCTGCTGGCGTGCCTTCATTCCTGGCTGCTTTCTACGTATAAATAGATAAACAAACACTTCTTTTACAAAATTAATGGATTTTTAAATTGCCACCAATAGAGCCAAACCAAAAACACATAAATACATATGTGCAGCTGGGTGAACTTATCACACATGAATTTTAAAGTATCTGCTTTTAGCTGCAGCCCCGGATCTCCTTCAGTCCTTCACCTTCGCTTTCCTCCCTTCCTTCCTTCCAGTTTTAAACTTACGTTATTTTGCTATATTTTACTGGAGGGACCGCAACTCCTTTGGGGAATGAGGGGTGAGGAGAGTAAACGCACAGGCTGGTAGATGAGTGGGCGGGTGGAGGGACACACAGTTCTTTGGCAGGAGCAGGGAGTCACCTGTTCTGAGGACCACAGCTCTATCCTGGATGGGAGGAAATACCTCTCCGGGGGGTGGGGGTGGGTCAGAGTAGCAGGGATTCCAAGGGGCGTCTGTTTTTGGCCCTGTGCTGGTCATCTTCTCCTCCTCACTTGTCACCGGCTCTCCCTCCAGACTGTCAGCCATTCCCATCTACCTTCCCCTTCCCGGCGGTGACAGGTACCTTCAAGGCATCCCTGTCTTCAGAGTCCTTTGCCTCAGAAGCAAGGCTCAGTCATTTCCCTTCATTTGCCAGTAGAGAAATGTCCAATGTCAGAGAAGATTGCCTGTCACTGCAAGTATTTAGAGGATGGCCCTGACAGTGGAATCTAGGCTTCTAGGCTTATCATTGTCATTAGCACTCCCCACCCCACCCCCATCAGAGCAATAACAAGCGACTTCATCTACTAGGAAAGCCGTGTCGACTGTCTTGTGACTTCTTATGTAAAGCCTGTCCAGAAAGTGGTCTTAAAAAGTAGCGCGTCGCTCATCAGAAGAACAGAAGCTAATTGTCAAAAACTAGTGTGTGGGGTCACACAGAGAATACTGGATTCTGATCCCAGCCTCTGACGGAGACTTTTCTTGACCTCAGTTTCCTTTCCTAGAAAAGTATAGATTTCAATTCGATAAAGTCTAGGGTCCTTTCCTCTTTCCTAATCTGTCCTCCTACTCTGCCCCGAAGCACGAGGTCAGTAGTGATGAGAATTCTGATCATCTGAGGAAGTCAAAAGTGTCCCCGGGTAATGACATTGTTTGAACCAGGGGAGAAACAAAATTCCTTCGGACACCGATGTCCCCTGGAAAAACGATATCGGATTATTTCATCTGTACACGTCTTTCAGGAAGGAGGTGTGGGGGTGGTGTCAAGCTGCTGAGATGAGTGTTTCTATGAGAATGGTTGACTTTCTGTAGCTCCTGCGACCTTTCAAGGCATGGGATCAAATAAACGACCTAACAACAAGGGTGGATCTTGAAGTTTTTCAAAGGAGCAGAATTGCAGTTTGCTCAGCTTGGATAAGCTGCCCAAAGGGCCTCCAGTTTGAAATACTCCCTTCAGGTGTTTTTCTGGGAATGGGTTCCTGAAGGCTCCAAGGGTGAGAGATGGTTCTGTTGCTCAGTGCACAGGGACTGGCCAGCCATCTGCGTATGCGCGCTTCACCGGACCCGATCGGTCCCACCCCAAACTAGAGCCCTGAGTACTCTAAGAAACTATTCCTCAGGTCCTTTGAATCTCTTTCCTTCCACAGAACTTGATCTCATGTACAGCCCCTTGTCCACAGCCCCTTCAACTTCCTAAGAGAAGATCGTGCCTGCTCAAGACCCTCTTTTACCTTCAATTCCAGATCCACCAGGGCCGCCATCTTGGTTCACTTTATGGATCAGTGTGCTAGGCGAGGGTTGGAAAGAGGGTCTAATTTAGTTTTTATTAAACAGCTGCTTGGGCTGGACATTGACATGTGTGTGGTGGGCGGTGCTAGGAGTCAAGAGAGTATGAATTAGTCAAGAAGAATACAAATATAAACTGTGAACTAATTTTTGTTCCCAGCCTCCTAACCTTTCTTCCTCCCCCACTTCCTTCTTTTCTTCCTTTCTTCTCCTTAATCAAATAGGATGAAGTGAAGGGATAGGATGTTTTCCAGAATAATAGGCCATCATAAATGGTTGTCTTCTGTGATATCCCCATCTTACAGATGGGAAGTGAATTGCTAAGATCCATGTTCACGATTCCCAGCCTCCCGTGTCTTTCTAGAACATGCATGTCTGGCTAACTAGCATTTCCCTGTTTCTCTTTGGATTGTACATTGAGAGGAAAATGTGAAGGGAGTAACAAGCAAGGTGGGGACCCAGGGAAGAATGGGGCTCCCCGGCCTGAGCCATGCACCCCGTGTTTCTGTGCAGCCTGTCATGGAGGGCATTCCTTCGTGTCATAATTAAGCAGCTCTTGCCACCCATGTCTGACCTTTAATTAGACGTGGTGACGCTCTGGAAGCTGCTCTAGCCATGAGGACTACCAAGTTGCTGGTTGGACCATTTCAAAGGCTGCTCTGTTTTATGGTGGCATAAAATTTTGGACGTCTCATATTAAAGTGTACAATGAAATGCGAATTGAATAAATTGCTTTAGGCCAAAGGGAACTTTTCCCTTCTTCTGCAACCAGGCCCATCCTTTTCCACCCCCACCTGTTTAACTGTCTGTTTTCGAACTCCCCGAATCCTTTTGAGGGAAAGGAAGGGATGGGCGCTTTGAAAAACAATGTTTGAAAACACTCTTGGCGAGCTGACCTGGGCTGGGGCAGCCATCTTTGGACTCAGGCCATCTCTGAGGCCGGAGGGAGATGCCGAGGTCTCTGCACCCAGATGGGCTGGTGTCTTGATAAAATCAATAAAACAATAACAACCACCACCCTTCCTGCTTCCCAGTCACCTCTGGGACGAATGTCACAATCCAGTTACCTCTGAACCCTCACCCCCTCCAACAGCCCTCTTTCTTCTTTTCCAGGCTTTGGCCAGTTCATGGTCCTCACCTGGAATGCCCACCCACCCCTTCAGACCCTTTCAGACCTCCATTCACCCCCAGACCCCGCGTGCAGACAGCAGGCCTTGCTCTAGCCTGGCCGGTCAAGCCTCGCCCTCCTCTGTCCCTCCAGCTCCCTTCCTAGCCGAGGTCAGTCTGGGGTGACTTTGGGTGGCTTTATGTTCATTGCTTCTGAGACTGAGCTCCAAGACTGGGGGCTGTAGATGTCCGGTCCTGTCTCTACAGGGCCCCTAGCCTGCCCACCCGGAGGTCAGTTAAGGACCACAGACGTTTGCCGGGAAATCTGCTCATCGAGATGGAGCCTGTCCCCATCACCCTACCCGCATGACTCACTGGGGACAGAAGGCTTCCTGGGGGCTACTCCTCTGAAGCTCCCTCCCTCTGGAGAAATGCTGAGCAATCCCTCACAGGTGTGGCATGGAGGAGGGGTTTTTAAACCAAAGAGAATTTAAGGAATGTTTTCTTCCTGATAAAAAAAAAAAGCATCAAATCGATTACAGAAATGGTGAAAAATATATAAAAGACAAAATTATAGAGGAGAGCAAGATGGCTCATTTCCGGTCACCCAGACAGGCCAGCCTTCCTCAAATGCTGAGACACGCCTGTTAGGGGAAGGTGCTGAGTGCAGCCCAGGGCAGACAGGTGAGTTTTGCTACCTGTCCACATGCAGGTGAACCAGGGCCCAACGCATTGTGGTTGGGTGCAGCGTTCTTTATTTTTATTATCATTATGTTTTTGCCAATTCCACCCTGGGACCCGAATCCAGTCCACGACTTTCATCGTTTGCTCCTTAATCACCGGAGTCGCAGAGGAGGCTCTTCATTTTTAACACTATTTTTAGAAAAGCGTAATTTTGGCATGTCCAGGTGGCCGGTGGAAGAGCAGCAGCTCACACCCTGGGCGCAGTCCATGTACATCCCAAGGTCCCAGGTTCAAGACCCAAGACCCAGGGCTGGGGGTCTTCGCCAAAGAGAAACACTACATAAAAATAAATAAAATGCTCCCTCCTCCTCCCTCCCTGCCTGCCCACTTACTTTCATTCTTGCATGCACCTTTCCTTTAAAAAAAGCAAAGCAAAGCAAAGCATAGTGTTCGACTTGTAGATACACATTTGGCTAAACGATGGTCCTCAACTCTCTCCAGCATAATTTGATTGGAAGACTCCTTTTTACATTTTTTTATTTTTTGGTGGTAAAATACACTTAAACACGTAAGTGGCCATTTTAGCCATTTTCAATGTACAGCTCAATGACGTTAAGTGTGTTCACTTTTCTGCGCACACAGCTCCATCTGCAGACACGTCTCATGCTCCCCATGGACTCTCATTCCTCCTTCCCCCATGGCTGGCAAGCGCGCCTGCTTCCCTCCTCTACGGATTCGAAGACTTCCAGTTCTTCACACAAGTGCAGTCGTATTGTGGCCATCCTCTTGCGATTGGGATCTTCACATAGGATAGTGTCCCCAAGGTTTACCATGCCCTGGAAGGTGTCAGAATTCCCTCCCTTTTGAAGGTTGATGGGTGTCCTACTGCCTGTACGAGCCACACTTGTTTATCTGCTCGCCTGTCATTGGGCGCTGGGGTGGCTTCCACCTTTTGGCTTTTGTGAGTGAGCTCTGTGATGTGTGGTAGACATGCCTACAGCGGAATCACTTGTCATCATATGGAAATTCTGTGTCTCACGTTTAAGAAAACACCATACTGTGTTCCACGGTGGTGACACCGTTTTACCTTCCCACCAGCAAAACACAAGGGCTCCCATTTGTCCACATTCTTTCCAACATTGATTCTTTTCTGTGTTTGGACCAGAGTCATCCTCATGGCTGCGAAGGGGTATCTTATTGTGATCTCTTCTTTGCTTTTTCTCCAGTGATCTGTGATCCTGTGCTCGTTGGCCATTTGTTTATCTTCCATGGAGAAATGTCGACTCAGGTCCTTTGCCTGTGTTTTAATTGGAGTGTTTGTTTGAGGCTGCTTTTGCACGTGTGAATTCCTCTGTCCTCCACCCAGTGCTCCCAGGCTGGACAACTTCTGACCAAACAGCCTCCCTGGAACACTCATGACCAAACACCATCATCATCAGGACCAGAATGTCAGGGACAAAGAGACATCTCATGACACTTGTCTTTGGAGAAAACACCACTAATAACCGGGTAGGGATGGCGATGAGTCTGGGAGCTGTCACTGGCGATTTTAAGAAGGTGACTGTCTGCTTGTTTGTGCCATTATTGTTATTCTATATATTTTTAATGTTTCCGGCTTCATTCTCGCATGACAGTGATGTGAATACTTTAAATAGACTCAGTTCTGCCCCTTTGGGACAAGTGGGAAGATGATAAAGTCATTTCCTCAAAGGTTGCCTCTTTCTTGGAAATGAAAAGCATCAGTGCTATGAGAAAGAGAGGAAAGAAAGGTATTCCCACTGTCAAGCATCCGGGGTGGTCAGGTCTGAGCCGGGCATTTCACACATGACTTTCCTTTAAACCTTTCATCATCCACTTGGGCCCGCACGGGACAGGGAGGCTGGGTTGGGTAGCTTACCGAGGTCCCCGCCAGTGACAGGAAGAGCTGGAATTTGGAACTCACCTGAACACTTGAGCCCTTTCTGTGACAGTGAGGTCCTGCTGTTGGGACCACACCTGAGCCCCGAGGTTGATGTCAGGAGACTGTTTCGAGAAGGAAATATCATTCGTTTTATCTCTGCTCTTCTCAATCCCTCCCTCTCCGTGGGCTGTCTCCACTCCACCCATAACATGCTCAACCTTCTGCTGTTTTGAAAAGCCTATGTCCTCTCCAGGACCCTTACACCTTCTCTTCTATGCCCCTCCACACCCCCCACCTCTCCCTGACTGTGGGTTCCCAAGAACCAATGGGACTCACCGTGTGATCACCACCACTTCTTAAATGCTGCACCAGCTCTCTTTGCAAACACTCCTGGTCAGCTTGTGTTTTCTTGGTCTTCGCCTGTCTGCCTCAGTAATCTGGGGCTGTGGGCCGCTTTTCTCAACCCTTGTCTCACCTCAGTCTGCAGTCAGATGCCTGGAGAGTCTGCTGGAAGCCATGAGCTGTCTCCCCTCCACGTCTCCACATACGGGGGTGTGCAATTTCAGGGAGCCCCTAGGCAGCATCTCCTCCTCAGGTTTTTCAGTGTAGAGAATGTGCCTTAAGGGTTGGCGATGTGGACTCCAGGGAAGCCCCGCTCTGGACATTCTCTCCTTGTCTTTGATTCTCAGTGCCCTCTCCCTCCCCAGATCCTTCCCCTGAACTCAGACTCTGATGTGAGACTGCAGCAGGCACTCCACACCGTGGACCACAGGCCGAATCGCAATCAGATCAAAATAAGTCCACACCTTGCCCCTCCTGCCTCGCCTGCTCCAGCCTGTGTTCTCTTGCCCTCTTCATGGAACTGCTATCCTCTCAGTCCCCTGTGGTGGAGTCTGGCCAGTTCCCTTGATTTTTCCTCCTTTGTCACCTGTGGTATGGACTGCTAATAGTCCCCATGCTTGCCCCTACTTCTGTAGTTAAGAGTTTTAATTTTGTACATAGTGCTCCGTTCAAGACTGTAGTTCCCTTGCAGGTGGGGACAGTCACCAGTTCTGGCCCATGGAATGCGTGCCGAAGTGATGTGTGTAGCTTCTAGGTCATGCTATTAGAGAGAAGAACTGAGCCCTTAGTGCCCTCTTTCCTGCCTTTCCTGTGACTGGAATATGAGTGTGAAGGCAGGATCTTTGGCAGCCATTTTGGACATGAGATGGCAGCCATGGCTTGAGGATGACTGAGCAAGAACTAGATGGGCTCTGAGTCCCATACAATCAAGCCACCACTTCCCACCCTGGTTAAACTCTTGCTACTTTTGTCTCTCTTTGTTGTGGTGACCTAACCCATGTCATAACAGTCCATGACATTCCCCCCTAATTACCATAACCAACCCAGTACCACCTTTTACCAGTTTTACTCTTTATATAACCTTCTGATTTAGTCTCCTCTCTCCAGTCTCACTGACTTCTCTTAGATCAGACTTGCATTATCTCCCATCTGATCTATTGCTGTAGCTTTGTTTTTTTAAATCAAGTCTCCACTCCCCCACAGACCATCCACCTTTTATCACACTACCAGAAGCATCCCTCTGCTAGAACCATCTCTCTCGGCCTCATCACTGCTGACATCTCAGCCCTGAAATTTCTCTGTGGGGGGACTGTTCTGAGACTGGAGGGTCGGAGCAGCGTCTCCGGTCTGTGCTCACTACGTGCCGCTTCGTTCTCCAAGCTGTGACCGCCAAAAATGTTGCCAGTGTTCCCTTGGAAGTGGGTCAAGCCACTGATTGGAAACCACTGCCCTACCCCCATCTGAGTGAGTCCCCTGCAACACCCCTCTGTGGTCCTCTGTGACGCCAGCTGGAGAGACCCTTCATCCGTTGCAACTCCTAGGCTGCTGCTTCTATTAAGCCTCTGTTTACCTTGAATGATCTGCCGCTGCTGAATATGTTGTTGGTCTCTTGAGTCAGTTGTTGGGACTTTGCAAAGACTCTTTGACCTTCCTCCCAGGGCCCAGGCAGGCTCTCGGCTCCCTTTTCTGGCCCCTTCCCGGGAGCAGGCTTTACATCCGAATGTGACTTTTTGTGACTCTTTGTGTGAGTATGAACTCCTTCTGTAGACTGGCACCTCCCCGGGCCCACCTCTTCCTGAGTGCTGCTTGTGTGGGATGCGTCCCAAGGTGCTGGGGACCCCAAGGTGAGGGGAGGCTGAGCTCGTTTGGGGCCCCCAACGCCTAAGGTGCTGGCCCACCAGTAGGCGCAGAAATGATGGGGCCGGAAGAGGTAGGGGGAACCTGTCGGAGGGCTCCAGAGAAGCTAGTGTCAGTAAAAGAAGAAGAAATATTTAAAAAGTAGAACTTTTTGCCTTTTGTGTCTTAAATATTTGCTCTGATAATCCATGATCTGCAACTCAGGAACGTGCGTTGATTTAAACGAAACGTAAGACAGCACATGGTTATAAAACATTCTCCCCACAACTGTAGCAGTTCTGAGTGCATCCTTCCAGATCTTTTTAAAATTTTAAGTTAATTTATTGAACATTTTAGGGGAGGCATACTGCCGTGGCTCAGGTGGCCGGTGCGGGTAGGTGAGGCCACCTCAGGACCTGGGCCTGAGACCCAGATTGGGTATGAAAATAACGACTGAAGGGCAGATCTTCTCTGCATGGATATAAGCAAAGATATGCTTCTGTCCACGTTGTGAGTGTGTATCGACCTAGCCTCCATTTTTTGAAAGTTCACTTAAGCCACGTTGCTTTTGTGAAAGGCCTGGATGAATGCCTGTACTCACTAACCAAAAGAAGTGAGGAAAGGATTTTCACTCAGTTTTCCCATCTGTAAAATGGGGCACTTATACTCACAAAAGGTGAGACTATCGCTCAAGCTTGTGTTTCGTGTGGTTCCAGAGGCAGTGAGCCTCCCGGCAGCAGGCTGGGCCCCGAGCTCCCCTGACCCACCGAGGAAGCGTGAACGCCTCACGGGCCTTCCCCCGCCTGCGGGGACTGTGTGTGGACTCAGGTTTTATTTGGTACGATTTGGCAGGTTGTTTTGGGGACTAGGGTTGCGAAAAATTGTTTCCATATAAATAAATGACAACTACATCTTTGCTTTCGGCCATCTCAGCTCGCCAGAGTCCTCGTCGGAAACTTTTCTTGAGAAAAACCCCTGCACTGCTCTCCTTTCGGATGGCAGGAAAACCTGGACCGCTGATGACATTTCTCACCTGCTCTTCTTTCTTGATCTCCCTCCTCCGTGTTGGGAGAGCAAGTCAGCAGAGACTTAGGGGTGGTGCACTCAGGCAGGAGGCCTGTTAGGAGACACCGTCTGTTGTCTTTGACATTCACTGTTCACTCTGGGAAGCATGATGACCCATTGGGAGTTGGTGGCCTCTGCCTGTCAGGCAGCCGGACGGGAGCAGCCTGGGAGCAGAAGCAGCGGGGACGGGCAGAGGCAAGAGCCCTGGACGCCCTTCATGGGAACCTCTGTTTTGTTCCAGCTCCTGATCTTTGTGTCATGCCCTGTATTGTGAGATTGCCCCGCTCTTGGTGTCCACGTGTTGAAATATAACTGAGGAGTTATGTATTCATGGGTTTCTCCCTGAAAGCCCGTAATACCATTATATGTGTGAATCTGCTTAATACACGGTTCTCTTCTGCAGCAGGTAGAGTATCCCATCTTTTAAAATTGCATTGGGTTTTCGCGATGCCTGAAATCACTCTTATTTAATTTTTTTTTAAAGGAAAGGTGCAGGCAGGAATGAAGGTGAGTAGGCAAGTAAAAAGAGAGCAGCATTTTTACTTATTTTTATTTAGTTGTTCACATTGGTTGTTCCCTTGCGGTCCTGGGACTCGACCCCAGGACTTGCTCCTTCGGAGGAGAAGGGGATTGGCTTAACCGCTGCTCCAGGAGGATGCACCAGAACCATGGTCTTACGGCTGGACAGCTGCCTGCCATTACGGACTGTGAGGAATATTCGTGAACACAGCTCTGTGCACACCTGCCTCTAAAGGGGACCACGCAGGGTCATGACCATGGGAGGCTGGCTCCCGGGACCTCCAATCACCTGCATTCTACACTTGTTAACTAGATGAGAGACACATGTGTGGGTGGGAGGAGTGAGTTTTCTGATGCCCGGAGGGAGGCCTGGCTCTTCTGGTTCTCCCAGGGGGCTGGCGAGTGGGCGCGAGGTCTACGGGACCTGTGGGAGGTGACTCAGGCCTCACTCTCACTCGGTGGATCGCACTTCGGGGGGCTGCTGGCCATTTGCGTTCTCTGTAGGAGTGAGTGTGCTGCCCCACGAAGAGAGGGGCCCCGGGAGCAGAGGTCAGAGGTCGGGTATCGGAGCCTGCAGACCCCCCACTCGGGGAGCTGGTCCTTCCCGCACAGCCCGGTGCTGTATACCCGCCACGTCCCATCATGAGGACCGCGGAGGATGAGACTCTGAAAACTGTCTGCCCCGCCGATCCCTAAGCTCCTCCATGAAACCTGGAAACCTGCCCCACTACCCTTCCTGCGTGCGGCTCTACGGTGCCTCTCCCTCCCCAGGACTGCCAGTGGCTCCCTCGGCCTGCAGAGGGTACCACACTCCGCGGGGAGGCATCCGGCCCCTCCACACCTGGGCTCTGTCTCCACACACCTGGGCTCCAGCCCCTCACACACCTGGGCTCCCGCCCCCTCACACACCTGGGCTCCAGCCCCTCACACACCTGGACTCTGGTCTCTCATACACCTGAGATCCAACAAACTCAGTGTTTGGTCTCTCTCTCCTTGCTCTGACTCAGTAATTTTCCTCAATGCATTCCCCCCAAATTTCCAGACCCTGTTCATCTTTTAAGGCCACTTTCTATTCAGCTCCATCCCTCCAAATGCACCCGTTTATGAACCTTATCCTGAGGTGGAGCTGCCACACACTCCCCTCCTCTTCCCACAGTCCTTCCTGTGCACCCATCTAAACCTATGGTTCTGTCACATAGCATGTGACTTTGGGAAAGTTACTTAATTACCACAGGCCTCAGTTTTCCTATCTGTAAAATGGGGGCACGTATACTCACAGAATTATTTAGTAGATCAGTGGTGCTCAGAGTGTGTGTGTGTGTGTGTGTGTGTGTGTGTGTGTGTGTGTGTGTGTGTGTTTGTACTCCCTAGAATTATTTTTGGTTGTCAAAACTTGGGAGGGACACTAGCAGTATCTAGTGGCTAGAGGCTGGGGCTCTCTAAACTTACCACGCTAAATAGGACCGCTCCCCTGCAGTGAAGAATTCTCTGGTTCCAAGTGCCACTCATGGAGAGGATGAGGAACCAGTGTAGCTGAAACAACGTGCAGATATAATAAGATGTAGGCTCCTTGTTCACAGTAGTTGCTCCCTGAATGTCCATTCTTCCTCCTGCATGTCAGCTCTTCATGGACAAGAAACGTATCTGGCCCACCCCAGCATGTCCACAGCGGCCCGCACAGGGCCCAGCAGGGAGCAGTTGCATGTCGGCTTAGGAAGGAAGGACAGAAGGTAACGAGTCAATATTCTTATTCTCGCTGGTCTACGAGAGAAGCTGAAGACCCCAGCGTGGGGAGGTGGGGCAGGTGGTGAGCCAGGTGCTGAGAGCTGTGTGCAGACACCCCCTCCACGCAGGGCCAGCCCCCGGGGGCTCGTGTCACCGAATGGACAGGCCACTTTTTGTTTCTGGCTCTGAATCACGGTGGCCAGCCGGGAGGAATGTGCATGATTCAGGCGGTGGGCCGTGGCCATGCCAGCCTCCCACATGACTGTGTCAGTAATAACACTGTGCGTTTTTATGTCTTTCTTTCATCGCCTGTCTCGAAGCCCAGTGCAAACACTAATTAAGGCTCCGAGCCTTCCAGGAGGCACCCTGCGTCAGTATCACTCTCCCCAGCTGGCTGAGGGGGTAAACTGAGCCAGGGAGGCAGAGGTGATTTCAGCCCAGCGCAGCTGCCTCCTTCTTGAGGCCCCTCTTGGAGAAGTAGGGGTGCAGTGGACTTCCCGCCACCTCCGAGTTTGACTTCCCGGGCCCTGTTGATAGCGGTGCGACTAAAAGTCACTTCTTGTCCCCCCACGTCCCCACTGGAGCTGCAGGGTGTGGGGCTGGTGGCGAGCTGAAGGCCATAGCCACCCGCCCTCACATAGGCCCCTTGCTGTCTGTGCACCACCTCTGGAGGCCCTGTGTGGACAGAGAAAGCGTCAGAAGGGAATAGGACGGTCTTTCAGGAGCCTCACATGCGGGATAACTGTACTTTTCCCTTGGAATTGAAAACCTGCCTTTTCCAGGATGCTGACAATCGGTGAATTGGGTTACACAGTCTTCCTTGTGTGATCCTAGCCAATGCTCTGCAAATTAGAAATGACTTCCAAATAAAAAGTTTAAAGCAGATGGCTCTGTTCTAGACTCCTCCCCCCCGCCGCCCCCCACCCCACGATCAAGGTAGCGGGGAGCCCGACAGGAACGCTGGGAACGCGCGTTTCCCACGCACGCGGCAGCAGGAAGCCCTCGGCCCCTTCCACCCGCAGCAGGCTGCGCCTCCGTCCCTGCACGTCGGGGGCGCTGCAGGGCGCCGCCGCCCCTCCCTGCCGCCCCGCCGGCCCTGGGCCCTGCGGTGACTCACTGGGGATCTTTAAATGCGGGGAGGGCCGGCCAGCCGCACTCATGCTGCAGCCGTGAGCCGTCTGCGTCCTCTTCTCCAGCTCTCTTGGTCGACGGCGGGCGGGCGGGCGCCGAGCTGCTGGTGAGTAGGCGACAGGCCCTTCCCCTCCGTCCACGTCCACGTCCACGGATCCGGCAACACAAATCTTCCCCACTCGCCCCGCCCCTTTCCGCGACCCCGCAGGCTCTCCTTCCAGGGGAGACAGAAGGGGCAGGGGGTGCTCTCAAACCCCGCCCCCACCCCCGCAAACCAGCTCCCGGGTCACCAGCTGCTTCGGTCCATGCTGTGTGTGTCCAGAAGATGTTCCCGGCAGGCAAGCTGGGATGGGAAAACTGAGCACATCATCACCCCCTTACCCGACACATAGACCCTTCTCCCCAGACTGGCTTCCTTGGAGGAAGAATTTCTCTTTCTGAGGCTCAGGTTTCTTGAACCCAGCTCCTCTTCCCCAGCACCTACCACGGGGCCCAGTGGCCTGCCCCACACTGGAGTCTGTGTGGGACCACCCATCTGCCCTTCCTGGGGCTCCCAGGCCAGAGGTCTGCCTTTCTCATAGACTTACAGTCGCTCTGGGGATGTGCCGGTCCCGGGTTCCGATGGCCTCTGGGAGTTCAGCTGTGGCCTCAGAGCTGTTCCTGGCTCTAAATTTGTGTGTGGTTGAGATGACCCCATTGTACCCTATTCTGGCCAGAGGGGTGTGGCCGAGTCTGCAGAGGAGGCAGGGGCAGTGGGTTGAGATGAGGGTGGTGCGTCTGGATGACACACGGCCTCAGCCAGCAGGTGTGAGCCTGCTTCTCCTTTAGGGGGACCTGGGGGTCTGTCACCAGAGTGTGGGCAGCGCCAAGATGTGTTGGAACCACTGACTCCATAGTGCGAATATTCCCAAACGGCTGTTACTGATTTTGCTCTGCATCCGTGGAACATCTGGGGCAAATTCTGGGTCAGACAGTCCCATTTGCCTGTGGTCTTGAGTCAGCAGGCGGGCACTCAGTGTTGAGACCAGAATGAGGGTGGGGGCCGAGTGTCTCTGAACGGAGCTGCAGAAAGTCAGGGCGTGTGCAGCAGGGTCTCGGAGTGGGCTGGGAGCTCCACTGGGCCTGCCCAGTAACTGATGGGTCTGGGGTGTGGCTGCGTGGACCCCGGTTCGGATGTGGAGAACGAAGAGATGAGGGGAGAGACACTGTCTCTCTTGCCAGCAAACACTTTTGGGCTGTGATGACACATGGCAATTTGCTTCCCTAAATCCCGACCACGAGAGATGGGCTGCAGCTTCTGGTTTCACTGCCGCCCTTGCCTTTGGGAGCCGGGGGTTTAGGAACTGCTTCCAAGAGCCTTTGATGAGGGCCTGCTCCATGACTGACAAGTGAGCCCCCCGCCCCAGGTGTTAGCAGCCGGAGGCCTGCAGACCGTGGTGCTTTCGGAGAAGCCCCATGTGCGAGCTGCTCTTTGCTCGGCTGGGGAGTTTGTCAGCCTCTCTGCTCTTTTCCAAGCTAATTACAGCCCTGCTTTGGCCTCTGGAGGAAGCCAAGTTCTATCTCCTGTAACCCTGGGATTGGAAAGAATTTGTGTTTTCTTACTCATATTCTTTTATAAACAAATGAATGATATTTTGGCTTCGAAGGGTCTTGAGAGAAGGGGTCATCAGTTGAGAAAAGTGGGGGTGAGGGTGTGGCCAGTCTTGTCTGGGGGGTCCAGGATACTACTGTGTTTGGGGTAGAGCCCTGAATGGGGGCTGTGTGCTGAGATAATGGGGTCAGCCCCTTCTAGTCCATCCCTCCACTTCTCCCGGCCTCTCAGGTGACACTGGTGAGCATGACATCACGGTACCTTCAGGGAGAACATCCTTCAACCCAAGCAGCCTGGGAGTTGGGAGGGGCACTTGATCTTGGCTGAGATGCTGGGCAGCTGGAGGGTGGATTGTATATGAGCATGAGGTGGGGGGGTGGTAGCTACTCTTACTCCCTCTGGTACCACCAGACACGTTTGCTGGGGTCCGGAGATCTCCAGAAGAGCTCAGGGCCTCACCAGGCTCCCTGCCGAGGAAGAGCCTGCATCTGGGGGTCAGGACTCGCCAGCTGACTCATGACCGTAGGCAGGTGCCCTCCACTCTCTGGGTCCTTTGGTTTTCCCATCAACTGAATGACCAGGCGGCCTCCCAGGGCCCTTGAGCCTCTGATGCCGTTTTCCAGCACTGCTTCTGGAAGCAGTTTCTGCTATGGGGGTCACCTCAGCGCAAGCCCCAGGTTTCTGATAGGGAGGCAGGAAGGGTGGGACTGATTAGGGAGCCGGACTAGCCTGTGTCCCACCTTTCAACTCCCAGACTTCGGGTCAGTCTCTGTTTCTAGTCAGGGATGTTGGGTCCCAGCCTCAACTCTTCTGAGTAGAATAGACAACGGTACCAGTCACATGGGGGTTTGTTAAACGTCCTGGGCCCCAACCAGACCCTGGGATTCGGCTCCTCTGGGTGGGGCCTCCGGATATCCCAACTGTATTCAACTGCGGGATGAATAATTGCAACTAACCTTTACTGGGGACTCGTTTTGTGCTAAGAAAGTTCCTTGCACATTTGAACTCCCTTCAACCCCAGAGCAGCCATGCTGTGAGGCCGGCTCTAGAAATCAGGCTTCCCAGGCGATTAGGATTCTGATCTGCCAGAGGGGCGTTCGGTGAGGTGTGAGGTCTGTATGTACCAAAGTCTCGCTCGGATGGTGACTGCAGACACCCCTGGACCGTGCATGACTGGCTGTCGGGGAGACAACCCCTCAGCAGCCCTGTGTGTTCTCAGATGCAGCCCTGCTTGGGGAAGCCTCTGTGGGGAGAGGACCAGGGATGGGGAGGCCAAGGACAGAAGTGGCTCTGGCTTCAGTTCCCTAGGAAGGCTCTCGAAGGTCCCTCTCAGCTCCCGGACCCCGGGAAATAGCATTGGCTCTGCGAGGCTGCACTGGTTAACCAAAGGATTGTCCTGCCTGGAATGCTTTCGACACAGGTGGAAGGGGGTGTGGGTTCCTCAAGCCTGGTCAGGAGGCCGGGCCGGCACCACTGGTGGGCCCTCCAGGGAGGAGAGGATGCTGAGAATGGGGGGCTGCAGGCCGTGTCTCCTTCGTCTCCAGCCAGAAGCTGGTAGAGCTGCCTAGAACCCTTGGGTGGCTTGACAGGAGGGGAAACTGAGGCCTGAAGACATTACCCAAATTCACACCTCCATTCAGTGTCAAGGCCAGAGCAGCTCTCTCCCTCTGGGGCTTCTCCTAAGTTTCGCTCCAGGCCTCCTGCTGAGAGAATGCAAATACTGGTCTAAGACCAACAAGCCCTAGACCTCCCACCCACAAAAACCAGGGCTTTGAGAACAAGTATGCGTCCATTCTTGAATCATAGACTGTTGCTTAAGGGACCCAGGGCCACTGACAGCCTGCTCCGAGAGCACCTCCTCCTGGGGAGGGACCATGCTGGAGTGGCCAGGTGAGCTGTCTGTCCTCCTGTCTGCTATGCTCACTGACTTCCACGGCCAGCGGCAGACGCCAGGCTGCACCCCCTCCCAGGACAGGTCTCTGCAGTGACCGAGGACGCGCTGGGCCGCTGGGGGAGGAGGGTGTAATTAGAGCAGCTTTGTGGTCTTTAACTGGCATTGGGAGCAGCTGCCAAGCGGCACTGGGCAGCGTGGGCTATTAGGTGGGCCTGGGGCTGCTGTGCAGGCGGGTGGCACCCGCCAAGGATGCAGGACTGGCTCTCTGCGGCCCCTCCCTCCCCTGAGGGCGTGCAGCTAGGCTCCAGGTGGGCCCTCCAGGTCGAATGCTGGAGACCAGAGAGCCAGCGCCTGTGGGGCTCGGGTGGGCTCTGCAGACAGGAGGGTTTATAAAAAGAATAGGCCGCAAATTCTTGACATTTTTGGCAAATTGAGTGTGTCTGTCTCCAACCATGGTGGCTCCATTCCCACAAGGGAATGATCATCTTTTCTCTCCTCCTCCCAAGTCACGAGGCGCTCTCCCCTGGTGCTGGACCTGTCCAGGGGCTGGCCTGATGCCCCTTCCCCAGCTGGGTGGACAGACTCAGAGAAGGTCTGAGATGGGTCCTCAGACGACCCTTGTCCCACCTGCGCTTTTACAGGCAGGAGACTCAGCAGATGCGTGAGAACCACCTGCCCTGGGCTTGCCAGGTTCTGGTGCTTAATTTTATTTCTGTGCTGGGCTGTGGAACAAGTCTGAAGCACGCTGGCATGAGAACATACATTCCAGAGAAACGAGTGCTGCAGTTAGGGTTCTGCCTCCCGCAAGTCAGCTCGGGGGCTAAATCTCATGCATCTGCTGAGCAGATGGATGAACATGCACCACACCTGTCTGCACACCCCCTGGAGCGCAGGTGTAGCTGTGCTGGCAGGGGAAGCTCGTCTTCTTGCTCTGAGACAGCCTTAGGATCTCAAAGTCTTGGGGCTGGACAGGCCATCAACTGTCATCTGGTCAGTTACCCTGCAGGTGCAGGAGCCTTCTCTCCAGCTTCCTTACCAAGGAGTTGCTCAGCCTCTGCTTGAATAATTCTAGCAACAGGGAGCTTATTTCCTCTAACTTGGACAAGGTCTCTTTGGCAGCGAACTCAAGCCTGCTGCTTCATAGCTTCTGTGAACTGGTTTGGACCTCTGGAGACAGTGAGTTGGGCGGCTTTCTGGCCTGCAGTGCAGCCCTTCACGTGCACGAGGAAAGTGCGCCTGGTGCCTCACATCTGTTCCTCTGGCTCTTCATCCACAGCGCCTTCGAAGGCGCTCAGCTGTTCTGCTTCTGGGTGCCCCTCCATCCTCTCACTCTTCTCTAGCAGGCCTTCGAGAGACCAGTTTTTCATGGGCTTCTTGAAGGTCAGGGCGGCACAACAGGTGTGGCCTAATCAGGTGGAGCGTAATACCATTGCCTCCTTTGTTGCACATTTACTGCTTCTATTAATGCTGTCTAAGATCACATAGCTTTAGTGGGCCGTCTCCTTTCTTTGTTACCATCAATTAGAAACCCAAAGTCTTTCTCCTGGGATGGGCATTGAGTCACTTTTTTTCTGGGCCCCCTGTTTAGGTGTTTGGTCTTCTGCTGTCAGGTTTGGGGCCTGACACTTGTCAGATAAGCTCATCCTTTCCGATGTATCCTAGAGCTTAACCTGCTCACTCCTTTTGCATCTAGATTCCACTGACTGAGATTTCTTTTTCCTCCTCCTTTCTTTTTTCCACTGCTCCACGTACTTAGTCTAGTCCTTAAGGCACAAGGACAGATTATGTTGTGCCCTGATTGCACCTGCACCTGGGACATGGTCCAGGTGTAGCCCAGACCGGGGGACAACTCACACAAACAGCCAACTAAAGAAAATGCTTCTTCCTTCTTTCCCATCCTGCCTGCTGCCTCTGTCTCCTTTCATTCCCGCCTGTTTGCCTCCCTCTATTTAAAGCAGCAGCAACAAAATAAACCAAACGAACACACACACACACACACACACACAAAATCCCCAAGCAAATCAGAACTCGGATGGGCTGAGGATAAATGAATAGTCACAGTCAGGGTGGGTAGACAATGAACTTGGCTTCTGTCTCAGGGTCACTTTTGGGGCAGGTGCCTTGAACTGAGGCCAGATTGGGAAGCCTGGGCTATTCCGAGTTAGGGCCTAGACTCAGGACTCATGAGTTGAGGGCAACAAAGAGAGGACCGGGATACCTTCTTCAGCAGCTGGTGTGTGCCTGACCAGCCATCACTGGAAACCCGTCCCAGTGACTCAGGACTTCTGCCCATTAAGAGGAGAGACACTGCATTCACACTGAAAGCACTCACCCAGTCAGCTGGAGATCGTGGCTAAGCTCTGAGCCTCGGTTTCCCTGTTTTCTGCACCCCCAAACATGAGAATATACGCTCAGAAGCTCCCATCCCTTTGGGAGTAAGAGACTCCTTGAAACCTCAGATGGAGTTAGGGACGCTCTCAGACGCGCACAGAGCTCCTCGGTCCCGGTGAGGCCGCCTTGCCCAGAGTCTACATGCAGAGCCCTCGCTGTGATGAGCCTGGAGCAGCGGCTCCCCTTCACCGTCTGGGCACCCCCACAGTCATGCTCTGCAGAGGTGAGCCTCCTGCTCAATGGGGGGAAGCCGAGCCTGGTGGCCTCTTTCCAGGTCAAGCAGCTAGTAGTGATCTTTAAATGTTAGCCGCACCTTCCTGACTGCAAACCGCCTTCTTGCGTGGATTTGCCGTCACTCCTTGATCAGCACCAGCCTGCGGGAGTACCTACTGCGAAGCTGCAAGTGCGCCCCAAGTTTTCTGGGACCTACTCAAGGCCACTCACTGTTTCTTTGTGGAAACTGGGACTGGTGCCCAGAAAGCAGCCCCCGGGCCTGGGCTGAGTCACAGAAATAGGCTGGCGATGTCCTTTGATCGAGAAGGTGGTTTGGGTTAGACCTGGATGAGACACCTGTGGACGGGTCAGCGAAGGGACAAGCTGTTGGTCATGACAACACGAGGGCAGGGTGGGGCAGGGAGGAGAAGCCGAGCTGCTCCTGCGGCCAGCGGTGCATCCCTGCTCTGGGCTGGCCCTCCTCCCAGCAGGCCCCGTCTGTGCTCCCAGCTTCTGCCCAGTCCAGGCTCCATGCTCTGTCCTGCTGTCCTCCCCCGTCCTCCTGCGGAGCCCTGTTCAGCCAGTTCATTCAGGGGCTGTGAGGGATCCAGAGTGGGGGCAACACACGGTTCCTGCCTTAGGGAGCCTGTCGGGGTGAAAGGGGTCATCCTTGCCCTGGAAAGGCTTATTGGCCAGTGAGTAAGACAGATGGGGACTTGCGTGCCCGGGTCACTGTGGCCTGGGCCATCATTGAGGTTGGGAAGACCTCCTGCGTGGGAGGGTACCTGGTGCAGACTCCCGAATCTGGAAAGCTTCCTACAGGTGAGTGCTTTTGAGCTAGACCTGGAAGCGGGGAGGATTCGGATGAGGATGATGAGCACCCCTGGTAGGGGAATCACTCGGGAGAAGGCGAGAGGTGTGCTGGCCAGACCAGAGGTAGCTGGGCACGTGGCTGTGGGAGCGGGGCTCCGAGGCGAGCCAGAGTCTCCAGTGCAGCGACGTCGACTTAAGAACAGCGGTCGCGCTGTCGGCGGGCCCTGACTCACGCGTGTCCCTTCCCTTGCAGAGACCATGCCACTGAAACATTATCTCCTCCTGCTGGTGGGCTGCCAGGCCTGGGCTGCAGGCCTGGCCTACTATGGCTGCCCCAACGAGTGCACCTGCTCCAGGTCCTCCCAGGTGGAGTGCACGGGGGCCCGCATCGTGGCCGTACCCAGCCCTCTGCCCTGGAACGCCATGAGCCTGCAGATCCTCAACACGCACATCACCGAGCTCAACGAGTCCCCGTTCCTCAACGTCTCGGCCCTCATCGCCCTGAGGATCGAGAAGAACGAGCTGTCCCACATCGTGCCCGGGGCCTTCCGCAATCTGGGCTCGTTGCGTTACCTCAGCCTGGCCAACAACAAGCTGCAGGTGCTGCCCATCGGCCTCTTCCAGGGCCTGGACAGCCTGGAGTCGCTCCTGCTGTCCAGCAACCAGCTGGTGCAGATCCAGCCGGCGCACTTCTCCCCGTGTGGCAGCCTCAAGGAGCTGCAGCTGCACGGCAACCACCTGGAATACGTCCCCGACGGCGTCTTCGACCACCTGGGGGGCCTGACCAAGCTCAACCTGGGCAAGAACAGCCTGACCCACCTCTCGCCCAGGGTCTTCCAGCGCCTGGGCGACCTCCAGGTCCTTCGGCTGTACGAGAACCGGCTCACGGACATCCCCCTGGGCACTTTCGACGGGCTGGGTAACCTGCAGGAGCTGGCCCTGCAGCAGAACCAGATCGGGGCGCTGTCCCCCGGCCTCTTCCACAACAACCGGAACCTGCAGAAGCTCTACCTGTCCAACAACCACATCTCGCAGCTGCCGCCCGGCATCTTCATGCAGCTGCCGCGGCTGGCGCGCCTCACGCTCTTCGGGAACGCGCTGACGGAGCTCTCCCCCGGCGTGTTCGGGCCCATGCCCGACCTGCAAGAGCTCTGGCTCTACGACAACCGCCTCACGACCCTCCCCGACAACGTGTTCAGCAACCTGCCCCAGCTGCAGGTGCTGATCCTCAGCCGCAACCAGCTGCGCCGCATCTCCCCGGGCGCCTTCAGCGGGCTGGGGGGCCTGCGGGAGCTGTCCCTGCACACCAACGCGCTGCAGGAGCTGGAGCCCGGCGTCTTCCGCGCGCTCGCCAACCTGCAGAACATCTCCCTGCAGAACAACCGCCTGCAGCGGCTGCCCGGGAACATCTTCGCGCACGTCAACGGCCTCATGACCATCCAGCTGCAGAACAACCAGCTGGAGAACCTGCCGCTGGGCATCTTCGACCACCTGGGGAACCTGTGTGAGCTGCGGCTCTACGACAACCCCTGGAGGTGTGACGCGGGCATCCTCCCGCTCCGCAACTGGCTGCTCCTCAACCAGCCCCGGCTGGGGACCGACACCCTCCCCGTGTGCTTCAGCCCCACCAACGTCCGAGGCCAGTCCATCATCGTCATCAACGTCAACGCGGCCGTCCCCAGCGTCCAGACCCCCGTGACCCCTGAGGTGCCCAGCTACCCAGAGACGCCAGGCTATCCGGACACGCCCAGCTATCCCGACACCACCGCCGTCTCCTCCGCCACCCAGTTCACCAGCTCCACAGAAGACTACACCGATCTGACCACCGTCGACATCCTCGAAGATGACCGAAGCACCTGGGGCATGACCCGGGCCCAGAGCGGGTTGGCCATCGCCGCCATCGTCATCGGCGTCATTGCCCTGGCTTGCTCCCTGGCTGCCTGCATCTGCTGCTGCTGCTGCAAGAAGCGGAACCACGCGGTCCTGATGCAGATGAAGGCACCCAATGAGTGTTAAGAGGTGGCTGGAGGCGGGCCGGGGACCCAAGGGTCACCGGAGGAGCCGGCAGCGTCATCCGTCTGCTTCTACCCCTGGATGCACTGAGGCAGTCCCGGGCCCTCTGTCTGGGTCCTCAGAGAAAGGTGCTCCCCACCTTTTCCTGACCTGCCCAGGTCTCCTGTCCCCCTACAGGAGAAGCAGTTCTCCAGGGACCTTGTTGCCACCAGGAGATCCAACTGGCCTTGGCCGGCCCCTGCAGGCTTCCCCTTCACATCCTTGGGTCTTCTGCAAAAAAAAAAAGCCCTCCTCCAGAGCCTCACCGGCTCCCTTCCAGAACCTTCCCTGCATCCACACACCCGCTGGCCTTGACTCAGTGTCGCAGTGCCGCTCACGTGGTGGGGATAGTTCTCCACCGGGCAGCCCCCAACCCCAAGTATTTTGCAAGTTGATTTCCCTTCCTTTAGTCCTCTTGCTTGCACATGGCGCTACCTGTCCCCTCAAATCCAAGCTCTCCCGTGACTGTCCACTCCTGAAGGTGGGGTGAGTTCTGTCCTCGAAGAAGGTTCACGCTGTTTCTCTGCCCGGCACCCTAGCTTTCCGGGTCCTCTGGAAGAGGAGCGATGCTGTGGCTGCGCTTCTGGAGCTGAGCTGGCTTCAGCACGTCTGTCATCTTTATCTGCAGCAGAAAGAAAGGCAGCTCTGTCCCAAGGTCAGCCTTCTAGAGAATGACATTCCCACACAGCAAACTTGCCTTCAAAAATGTTAGTTAGCTCTTTAAGGAGCAAAATCATGGAGAAGTTCTGACCCCTGAAAACACTGCCATTGGTTTAGGGGTATTGGATAGAGAAAGTGACCTGCTTCCCGGGGGCCTTGTGTTCACGCCCAGAGAATTTCTCTTTGGTCTTTTTATGGATGTGGAACATGCACAAAGGAAAGTGGGCACAGACGACAACCCTGGGTCTTCACTAACCGCATCCGTGTGACCCAGGTCCAGAGGAAGACACAGGGCCTCACCTGTGTCCTCCATCCTGGCTTTGGCTGGAGAAGACTGGGGATTATCCAGATGAGATGGGTTTACCTGGGAACTGGCCCCCATGAGCCAGGACACCTGGCTCACAGCCCGTCCCCACCCCAGCCAGCTTCCAGGGATGGAGGAGGAGATGTGGGCATGCTTCGTCCTGAAGAGATTTCATTAAGTCCCAAGGCTCTGAGGCACCCAAGCTGGCCAGAGGCATCTCGACCACAGAGACCCGCACGAGCACACCCCTTCCTGCCAACACGCTGTCTGAAGCTCATTGGAGGGCACTCTGCCTGGGCCATTTATGGGCACGTTTTCCATTTCACTCTCCATTTGGGGCAAGTGAAATAGCTCAGAGATGACATCCTTTAATTGAGCAGCCTTAGTAATGGAACCCAGACATCCCCGCCTTAATGTCGTGGTGGAATTCTCCATCAACATTCCACTCAGCTGGTGGCTGCACTTCAGAATTCATGAATGCGGCAGACGGCCTCAGGGCACATGGGGAGATCTCACTGCGTCTGGGGGCTCTCTGGAGCTGCTGCCTGTGGTCTGGTTTTAAAAGTTGAGTTTTGGGGTCCACAGTTATTCTCCACCTTGAGTTACAGTCACATGAATACCTGCCTTTGCCATCCTTCCTGCTGCACATATATTCACACACCACAAAGTTAGTTTTGCCTGTGGCAGCTTATGTCTTTCTCGGGACAACTGGTCTACCTGCCAGGACGGAAGAACACTGTGATGCAGAGTTGCAGGTCTCCCTGTCTGTGCAGGAAAGAGCTGCGGCCAACTCCACATGGATGTGGAATCCCACCATCCATCCTGACTGGCTCTTACTAATTCCCTCTGCCCCACACGACACATAAGAAATCCCCTTAGGCCGTAGAGCATGGTGCTGACAGGATGACCCTGTTTCCCTCCAGTCCCCAACATGAAGGGTCCAGGAAGGGATGTATGTAAGAGTTGGTGTACTTAGTAGCTTTTCACTCTGTCCAGGGATCTGGAAGAGTTGGGCTGTCAGAGGTAAAAGACATCCTTTCCCGAAGATAAATTTGGGTTTTCCCCCAATGTTTGCCAAATATTGGTAACCTCTGGTGGACACGGCCCAAGGCTTGTGAGGACCCAAGAGGAAGAGAGCCCTGAGCTCGGGCATGAGCATCTGCTGATGGTGGCCAGGCATGTGATCCTGAGGCCCAAAGGGAGACGCTCAGCCTGGTGTCCTCCAGTCAGGACTCACACTTTGGCACTGTGCTCCTCAAGGCGTCTTACGAGCCAGTTCCAACTCAGTGTGCAAGGGCATCGGGGTTTGGAGATAGCAAAGGGGTGAGGAAGGAGAAAGGAGTCCTCTTCACCCAGGGTGCCCTCCATCTGAGGCTAGCACCCTGGGGACTGGCACTGGCATGACATTGGAGCACTTTCCTCTCAGGTCAGGATATCAGCAGTTGTTCTCAAGCCAAAGACTGGCCTAAGGGCAGCTGTCCTTGGGTGACTGCACCCAGGGGCACCCCAGGTGGGGGTGGTGGACCCTTACCTGAGCTTCTGAGCTCGTCTGTTCCTTTCTCCCATCAGGTGGGTTGGACGGACCATTGGGCCTCTGTGGACCATGTTGTCTGGTCAGGGTGGAGTCTCCTTTCCAACAGGACATGCATTTGCTCACTTCTCAGGACTAGAGCTGAGGTAGGGTGTAGAGTTCACTTCCCCGACATTCCGCCCCCAGGCTTCTAGGGCCCCTTGTTAATACCTACAGCCTCCATTTGGAGGGGAGGGCCCGTGCTGGGTGAAGGATTGTGAAAGCCAGTTTGAGCATGCTCTGCTGCAGTAGCAGTTAGGTCTGCCCCCTCCAGCCAGTGCAGTCCACACACATCCCAAGAATCTGGGTTCGCATCCCAGGGCCGGGGGACCAACCAAGATGAACAACTAAATAAAAGAAATAAAAATGCTTCCTCCTCCTCTCTCTTCCTGCCTGTCTACCTGCCTGCTCACCTTCATTCCTGCTGCACCTTTCCTAAAAAAAAAAAAAAAAAAAGCCAAGGAGAACCACTGTCTTTTAAAAATGTTTACTGTGCATAAGTGCCCTTCAGAGCCCTTGACGGGCATTCCGTTTTGCACAACACCCATGCACGAGGGCCACCTTAGCCCATGACAGGGTCTGTGATGGCTCCTCCTTCCACAACATTAGTCAACAGACTGGGCTTGTCTTCTCTCTCCAAACTTTCTGAGACCCTGTGGTCGCCCTGGGCTTTGCTCACTAAACCAAAAACGTGGGAGTCACCTCCTACTGCTTCCCACAGACAGCAGACCCTCACTTGGTACTGTGTGGATCAATAGCTTTGCAAAGACAGGAAAAATTAAATGCAGTTATTCATTTGGGAAAAGCTGGGCATGCCCTGGTGGCTCAGGCGGCTGAGACGCTGGGGCGTGGACCATGGAAAGCCCAAGGACCTGGGTTCTCGACCTGGGGCTGGCGGAGCCAAAATAAATAAAGGTGCTTCTTTCTCTTGCCCCTTCCTTCCTCTCTATAAAAAGGAAAGAAAAACTGGCTCCTCTATGGAAGTTCCTGGGCTATGTGAATATTGTTCTTTAGAGCTTAGAGGCCCCACAGTCCTCAACTCTTCATGGACAGCAGACAATTGTCACAGCCTTTAGGATGTCAGTGCAGAGCAGGCCGAGGAATCTATTCCCAAGCTCAGGAAGCTTAGGAAGAGCCGACAGCTGGTAGCAAGCAGATGACTAGAGTGGGATGTGCCCCAGGCAGTAGCCAGAGACTCAGAATTCCATCACAGATCCCACGGTGGACACTGGACACTGGCTGTGGGAGGGGGTCACCGCAGTGGTGGGGATACTCCTCTCACTCCGGGGTCTCCCCTCCACCTAAGGAGAGATTGTTCTTTCCCACCTGTTGCCTTCGTGCTGCCTTTACAAGTAGGTCATGTCTGCCTCGCTTACAGAATCATGGCCAGTAGTCCCAGGTGCTTGGTGAAGCGTTTAGAGATTTCTAGGTCCCCGGGGTTTGACAGAGTGTGAGCCCCGGGGGGCAGGGTGGGGGGGTCTGTCTTTTCTGGGTATTGCTTGTAACAATGTGGTGTACAGAATCAACAATAAATGCTATAGACGGGACACGTGTGCTTCTGTGGCCATCTGGCTGGGGTGCCTCACACGTGTTGATTCTTCGCAAGGCTGATGCGGACAGATCCTCGCAGAGTGGATTCCTGGCTGGGAAAAGGCCTTTGGAAAGTGAACAGGGGCCCAAAGGGAAAAACGAATGGTGTCTGTAGGCCACTGTGGTAAAAGGAGTCTTTGAATAGATTCAGCTCAATTTGTAGATGGAATTGAGATCAACACCTGAGACGAATTTCCCGTAGTCACCTAGTGGCGGGGATTGCATTACAGTCAGGCTTCTGGATTCCCAAGCTGAGGTTTTTTCGATGTCACCGACAGGCGAGGAGCATGCACAGAAGGTGCACATTCACTTAAGGTGTACATCATGGAGGATATGCAAACATGGAAGGGGTGCGTGCGAGTGGGGGTGCGTGCGTGTGAGGGGTACATGAGTATTACATCTGAAGTGTGCATGTGTTTAAGGTGTGAGCGCATTGATGCTGCGCAAGCCTGGACACACACATCTCTGGGAAAACACCATCTGAGTGAAGGTGACTGCCTCCAAGTGTCCAGGTGTCCCCAGGGCTCTTTCAAGTCCTCAGGTTCCAGGGGTCGCCGCAGCTGCTGGCACAGGCCCAGAGCTTAAGAGAGGAAAGTTCCTCTCTCTGTTCCTTTCTCCCCCAGCTTTGTCCAAGAAAGGGGCTTCCAACCCCATTTGCCGGGACTCTCAGCTTCGAGAGCCCTCCTGTCAGGTGTGGGCCTGTCCAGGAGCAGGGCCAGGGGTCACTGATGTTTCCTCTGTGTCATGGAGCTGGGACACTTCTGTGAACGGGGCCAGGCCTTATCGTTCCTGCCCCACTAACCCGTGTGCTCAGACGCTTCCTGGAGTTTGCGATGATGGAGAAAGGAGTTTCATGTTCATCTCATCTCCCAGAAGGTGCCTGGAGCTTTTGATACGAATCTGCCCTCCACACAGGCCCTCACATGCCCAGTGTCCTTGCTGCTGCAGTTTGATTCACACATATTCGTAGGAACACACGCACACTGTCCCACAGGCCATCGGGCACACCCATTCCACAAATGAGAATGTAGAGACTTGGAGAGATGAAATAATTTGTGCAAGATCTGGCTAGTTGATTGAAGAGTCGGGATTCAAACCAGGTCTGCCGAACGCCCAACTTCTCTTGTGCACACGACACATGGACGAACACACAGCTCCCGCTGGAGCAGAGGTGAGTGGCAGAGCCTGTACAGAGAGGGGGGCATATCGGGCCACTCCCTATCCTGGATACGTGGCTCGAATCTGGGTGCTGCCTCCAGCTGGGTCTGCTGAGGGGGAAGCCTGATGATTTTGTTCATCCTCCCCTGACCTCCAGTTTCCTTTGTTGAACTGTGGATTTACAGTGTCTCCACTAAAAATGCTTCCTTGCTACCCTCTATCAGATCTTTGCAATTTGGCTGCTGAAATCTGCTCACATGCACAAGAAGTATCAATTCTGACTTGAGAACCAGGGAGATAAAAATGAACACAATGCAACCATTTGAAAAGCCAGCAGACAGCTTCAAGGGGGTGAACTCCGGGCGCTGAAAATGATCTATAGCCTAACCTGGGTCACCCTTCACCTGCACCCCTTAAAACAAAGCACACTCACCTACACACACACACACACACACGCGCGCGTGCTTCCCTTAGCTCTGCACACGGGTCAAACGCCCCCAAGACGGGAAAATCACTACCTTCTGAAGACACATCTCTCATCCTTAGATCGGTGTGGGGCAAACGTGCTCCTCTGCTTTTTGAGTCAAAATTCGCCTCCCAATAACATTTTCCCTTTTAACCCAGAAAGGCTTAGAAAGTTAGTTCAGTAAATACGCAAGCCCAACAAACAAACCCACAGCCCTCTGGGACTCTCTGCGGGTGTTGAGAGCCGGGAGGGAACCGGCCTGGCCTTTCACAGGAGGGGGCGTGAGCGTGGGCCCCTGGTGCCAGTCCCTCCCCGGAACAACCTACTGCGAACCTGCTGGGGCTCGGCGCCAAGTCCATGACCTCAGCTGGATTTTGGCCCCATCAAGGAGTCTGTCCGCGGGAACAGCTCAGGGTCAATCTTCTGCAATCTTCAGAGGCCTTGCCCCACATTTGCTCTTCCTGTCCTGTGGCCCCGGTGACTTTCTGGGAATCCCAGGCCACGTGAGGGGAGGACCTGCTGGGAACTTCGCTCAGTGCTGGGGCCGTGGTCACGCAGACCACAGTCCATGCTGGACACTCTTCTGCACCTGAGGACGTGCCAGGCCCCCGCGGTAGGTCTCCCGGGGTCACCACGGGGACCCTGGGTCTCTGGGGATGTGGGAGGAGTCCTGGTTTCTCAGCGTGTCCCCAAGTGCAGCCAGGACGCATGTCCCTGCCTCTGGCACGGGAGAAGCCCCTAAGGTATCAGCTGTGCTGGGCACAGGCAGGGGTCACCGGCAGGAGGCCGGAAGGAAGGCGGCCTGGCCCTGCACACAGGGCCCCTGAGTCCAGGGTGGGGACAGCAGGGACAGTCGTCCAGGCTGGCTGGCTCTGACATCGCTGTGTCTGCCGTCCTGGCTCCGCTCAGACTAGTCCCCTCTTATTCCCCTTAGTGCCCTGATTTAGATGGTGAAACGTGGTTACTTTCGGAATGAAACACGCGTGCAGCGAGTTTTCAGTTGAACATTTGCTGTTTGCCAGCTCTGGGAGGGGTGCTTCGTATTTGCCGTCTGATAGAGCGTAACTATCATTCAATGGGTGCTGCTTTTAACCCGCCGCAGGAGGTGACCATCATGCTTGGGGAAACCGAGGCTTAGAGAACCGGATGCCCTGCGGGAGCCCCCACAGCCAGAGCTGCAGGGGTCAGGATGTGAGCCCAGCTCCAGGCAGCGGCAGAGCCCGAGCGCTTCCCCAGTCGAAGCAGAAGGAAAATAAGGGCTGAGCTCTGAAGTCATGGGAAACACATGCCGTTCAATTCAGCACACAGGTGTGGGGTTTCTGCTCTGCCCACCGGGGCCAGGTGCCCCAGGGCTCACAGCTAGGTGGGTGCCAACGCCTAGAATACAGGACAGAAGGGCCCACTGGCAGAGGAGGGCGACGTGGCCTGCGGGGTCCACTGGAGGGCAGTCAAGGAAGGCTTCCTGGGGGAGGTGTGCTTGCACTGCCTGGGAGGGCAGCAGATGGGGGTGGGGAGGGACCAGGAGGGGCGGCCTGGGCTTTAGAAGTGGAAGGAACTGTGTGGGCGACGGCTGGAGTGTTTGGGGAGCTCACAACCTTCTTTCAGAACCTTAGCTGTTGTCACTTCAAGGAGATAGGAAAGCCATAGCCAGTTGCCCTTGGGCCTTTGAAACGTGATGGCGAGGAAGCAAGGAAGGAGCAGGGAGCGAGGAAGGCCCTGCTGCGCTAGGACTTGTGCTGCGCATCGCAGGATTAGCTCCATGCACAAAAGTGACTCATTATTATCTCTAAAATGTAGACAATATGTGATTAAGCGAGAGGCAAACATGGCAATCACCCCATTTTTCTTTTTTTTTTAGAGATGCTTCTTGCAAATACTTGGCGCATAATCTATTATGTTTTCAACCCACAAGTGTCTCTTGAACAGGGTCACTTAGCACTCGGGGGATCTGGTTATTTCATTTAAGGTGTTTCAAAAATCTTGTCTTGAAAACCTGCATCTACAGCATCATCTCAGGTCAGGGAGCACATTTCCTCGACAGCTGTGTAGCGCTATCGATTTACTGACCCTCGTGCGGGAACTTCAGGTCGTTTATGTCTCTTTATGTCTTTGCTGTAACGCTGGTTCTTCTCACACCACCTCGGACACCAACGGTGCGGTTTCCCACACCAGACAACCTCCATTCTCGCTCCTGGACACCAGCTGGGGTCCCGCCTCTGATGCCAGCTGCCTCGAGCGGGTGTAGACAGGCTCCAGACACAGTCCTGCACGGCAGCCCCCTGGGCCCCTCAACTTCAGACGCCCGTCACAGTCCTGGGTTCCCAGGTCACCCACACTTCTGCCCCATTTGGCTGCAAATTGGGGGTTCCCACAACCCCTCCTCAGCTTTTATCGTTTGCCCTGGTGACTCAGGGATAGACTTAACTCACTCTTACTGGCTTATTATTCAGGATGTAAAGAAGGACACAACCCAACAGACAGATGAGGGGTGTTCACAGAACAAGGCCAGAGAGTGTCCCCAGCGCAGGTGGCGTTTGGGGTGCACAATCCTCCCGGCATGAGGGTTTTCTCATGGGCCCAGAAGAGCTTTGTTTCGCATTTTTCTGGGGATTCCATTATGCTGGCATATTGATGAAATCACTGGCCATGGGATGAACTCAGCCCCAGAGCCTCTGTCCCTGGTAGGGTCCGGCCTCTGTCCCCAGTGCTTGGGGACCCATCACAGCTGCTTTGTGATCAGAAACTCTGGAGAGAGCTGCGAAGGTCTCATGTGAATCACAGTCCAGGGGCTGGGGAGCAGGAGAAAGGCCGAAAAGATACGTCTTTTTACATCACACGGTCAGAATCCCAGTGCGTTACTAGTGAACCGCCCCCAAAACCCTGCCAACACCGATTTAGTCACGGACTCGTCATCATGTTTTTGCGCCCCCTCCCCTAGCTGTGGGTCTTGAACTGGGGCCCAGGGTATAGTAATTATTATTGGTTCTCGGTTTCCAAAGCAGAAAGCGGGGCTCTGAGAGGCTGTTTCGCCCCCTGGGCCACGTGGCAGCAGGGGGACCGGGTTGTCCTGATGGGCTCCGTCCTGGGCTGAGAAGACAGGAGACCTGGGTCCCCAGAGCAGCTGGTCTCCCCGGGGACCTGGATATGCTGACAGGGGCTCCAATGAGCCTCAGAAGCCCCTTTCCTGGCCCCTGCTCCCCAGCCATGTGCTGAGGTGCCAGTCTGAGTCAGCCCTGGAGGCAGGGAGGATGGGAGACAGTCCTATCCCGATGGGGTCGGGGCTGAGCCGGGCTCCCGCCACCCTCTGGGGACGTGAGGGTTAGCTCTGTGGCGGAGGGCAGACCAGCCGTGGTGCTCACAGAAATGCACTCGCCAGAAGCAATCCGAGAAGAGGAAAGAGTCTATTTGCAACTAGTCACCCTACCCCCATATCAGATTCCCTTGGCTTCTGGAAGCATGGAACATTCTGGAGGTATGTGCTGGCTCTGGACAAAGGCAGACAGGGTTTCCCAGAAGGAAACCTGGAATCTTGTAGCTGGCACCCCACTGTCCCCTCCGGTGCCAGCCTGGTGCCTAGGCAGGGACTGCCGTGCCCACAGCCCGCCAGTGACCCGATCTTGAGGACGGCTTGGGATGGGGCCCACATCCAGGGCATCTAGCCTGTGTTCCAGTGCACCAGTGACAGACAATGACGCGTTTCCCCTGGCTGGGAGGAAAGCGCCAGGAAAATGCTGCAGGCAGACCCCTCACCCATCTGTCAGGGCGGTAGAATGAGTTTCCCCAGAGCGAAGCTCTGTGACTAAGGGCCAGCAGAGCTGGGCTGGCCTGAACGCAGGACGGCCGGCATCCCTGACGTTCCTGGGCGCTCACCACGTGCCAGGCCGGGCTTTCGGAGGGTTCTCTCATTCACTCTGCAGAACAACCCTGCCAAGAAGGTAGAGTCGAAGGTCCCTCCTTGGAAGCAGGAGGGATTATGTCCTTCAGTGAAGGCCACACAGCTCAGAAGCTATGAGACAGGACTGGACCCAGACTGGCTGGCTCCAGAGCAAAAGCTTAGCCATTCCGGTGTGATGTGAGGATGAGTCTGGAGCTGGAAATGCCCACTGATCCCCCATTTCTCCAGCAGAGAAGGTCACTTTACTTTAATGGCTCTGTTCTAGCCCCCCTCCCATTGTGACACCCCAGAGGGTGAGAAATTTCTAAGACCAAAGGGACATGGTCATCCAGAGGCTGCTCCTCATTTTAAGCCATGCTTGAGTACACCCCAGGGGCCTCTGGTTTAGGGTGACTGTGTCGCAGAAGTGCCTGCCCTCCGGCGTGGGGGACAGCCAGGGGACTGCTCTGCTCAGATCCAGGGCAAGCCTGTGGGGAGAGATGGAGACGGAGTCAGACAGGGTCCCCTTGCACGTTGAACACTCCGTGTGAGGAGCACCCCCCACACCCCTTCGCTACCTGGTCCGGACGTCACAACAAACACCCTGCCTGGAGCGCTGATCACATCTGGGCTGATCACTTCCTAGCCGGGCGTCGGGGGACTGCTCGCTGCAGCTCTGGGCACCCAGAACAGTTCTGGGCTCTTCCCAGTTTGCTCTGAGATGAAGACAATGGGGAGCCCCTCAGCTCAGCCCTAATGTCTACTGTGAGGTTCCCCCTACTGTGCCGCCCCCCACTTGTCACCTGAGTCGAAGCTGATTTGTGTGCCTCTGATTTCCGTGCCACCTCAGCCAGGGTTTTTGACTTCTCGAGTTACTTCCTTTGTTGGAAATATTTACAGCAGATTCTTTCCAAATGACCGTGGATTTAAAGTTAGAGGCACAGGCTCACCCCAGGCAGACGCCCTGGGGAGGCCTTGTCTGTCTCTCCCCATGAGGAGGCTGCCTAGGGATCTCAGGGGCCCTTGTGTCTGATGCTGTCGGTCCCATCGTTCTGGTGGAATTCCTCTCTGGTCCTGTGAGAACCAGGGCCAAAGGGGTTCACATGGGAGGGGACTCCCGGGCATGAGGGTAACCTGCTCACTTATCCTTGGGATGAGGGGGCTCAGGACTGCTCTCCTGGCCTGGCTGGTGGTCACTCACTCTGGCCTTGAACCAGAGTGGGCAGACGCAGAGAAGGCAGCTCTCCCGCCACGCTGCCCGTCCAGCCGTGTGGGGTGCAGTTCAGCCTCACACCTAGCTGAGCCCACCTGAGTCTTCCTGCCGGGTGGACGTCTTCTCCCCACAGAAGGACAGCTCTGGAAACCCCTCATTTGGCGGATGTGCTAGACGGTAAGATGGACAGATGTACTCCTAGGTGCCTTCCTCGGGTCAGGGGAGGCCTCTCTCAGGATGTCGAGGGTCTAGTGTTGGTGCCTCGGGCCTGCCGAGGTGGTGGCACAATGGGACAGTGGCATCCTCATCCTGCTTCAGCCTGAGCTCCATGCCTGTGAAGTGTGCGCTGCACACACGCTCACGAGGATGCAGTCTCGGACTCAAGCTCAGCTGAGGCCTATCCTTCCCCGTGTCTGAGCGACAGGGCAGGCAGGCCAGTCACTGGTCATGTCCTGACCTGCCTGCAGCTCATAGCAACTCTGCATGCTGCAGAGGGGCCTCGGGGAGGTATGCCCCTTCTCCGGGAGGAAATGTCCTTTCTCTCTTCATTAGGCAGAAAAATTCCTGGAAAAAGGAGTTTATGATCGGAATGCAAGGAGCGGGGGGAGGGGGGAGGGGGGGGTGGGGGGCACGGTTTGCGTCAGAACGCCTTTGCCTGAAGCTGCCTTGCAGTGGGTGATGCAGCCGGCAGAGGGCAGCAGGAGGCAGCCCGCTGAAGGTGCTAGGGACCCGGCAGTGAATTCTTCTGGAAGACAGTGAACAAATCTAGAGCAGGTCGTGTGAGGGCGTCCTCTCTTCCTTCAGCCCCTCTGCCCGTCTCCTCCCCTCCCCACCCCTCTCCCTACTCGCCTCGGAAAGTCAGATTTTCCCTAAGGGAGTTCTGTTCTTCGTTTCTGGTGTTCAAACAACCTTTCCTGTAATGGCAGTGGCCGGCAACCTGCATCTACCCCTTTAGCCCTCACAACGACCCTAATGTGGTGGGCACTGTTATCACCCCCACTTGGCAGATAAGGACCTTGAAGCACAGATGGATTAAGTGACAACCATGTCACCCAGCCGGAAGGTGACCAGTGTGAATTCACGGCACTTGAATCACTTCATGATGACGTGGGTGGGAGCCCTGACCTGGGCTCAGCTCTGTTTGGACAACAGTTAATTTTTTTCATAGTTGTTTCCATATTACCTCCCAGGGCCCTGGGCTCCTGGCAGAGAGGTGGTGCTGTGGCCTGTCCCCATGGCCCCAACGCCCAGGTCCCCTGAATTTCCTGTGCTCTTTTCACACTGGCGAGAGGCACGGAAGCCAGGTCTCAGGAGACTGGGCAGTGTGGACTTTGAAGGAGATGTGTAAGATACGGGTAGATCGTTCCTGAGTTGGGAAATGTTAAATGGGAACACCTCTGAGTCTCAAATCTCAGCACGATTCAGAGCCACATTATGAGGGGCCCTACCAGGTGCTCTTGGCTCGTCCGCGGGCGAGGGCAGCCCCCGGGACCAGGCTGGCTCCTATCCGGAGCCGGGGTTCTCACAGCCTGCCGCCCCCGGCCCCCACCGGATGGAGCCTCTGTGTGGTCAGGAGGGTCCCAGAGGTGAGCATCCCACAGACCCGTAGGTTTGTTTTAAGTAAGGGAAACTGACCCAGTTTTCAGTTCACTAAATATTACTCTCAAAATAAAGCCAGCTTCCACTCGTGGGTCAGACATCAGTGATGTCGGGGGTCATGTGCTCGCAGTGGAGCCCAGTCCTTTTTTATGTACAAAGCATTCGCCAAGGTGCAACAACGAAGAATGCTCACCTGGAAAGCCTCGATTTCAGGATAAGTTAGGGGCAGTGTCTCCTGTGCCCACATGAGTGTGTTAGAGATGGAGTCAGGGATTTCAAATCAAAAACTATTCAGGATGATCTATGCTCTCATGTAAAGTAACAAAGCAGAAACCAGAGGAGGCCCAGCTCCGGCCAGTGCTGGGGCGCTGCCTGCCGTCCCAGACAAAGGTGCCGTTTTCTCTCCCCCGACGCAGGAGATGCTGCCGGCAGCCTGGCGGTGCTGCGCCTGCCTCCTGCTGCTGCTCCTGGCCAGGCCCGTCCGGCCCTGCCCCGTGGGCTGCGACTGCTTCGACGGGGAGGTCTTCTGCTCCGACGAGACCCTGGCCGCCTTTCCTCCAGACGTCCCTCTCTACTCCACCAGCATCGTCTTCGTGGAGACCTCCTTCACCAGCGTGGGAACCCGGGCCTTCTGCGGCAACCCCGGCCTCACCAAGGTGGTCTTCCTCAACACGCAGCTCCTCCACTTGGGGCCCGACGCCTTTGGCGGGCTGCCCAGGCTGCAGGACCTGGAGATCACGGGCAGCGGCTTCTCCAACCTCAGCGCCGCCGCCTTCTCCAACCTGACCTCGCTGGCCAAGCTCACCCTCAACTTCGACAAGCTGGAGGCGCTGCCCGAGGACCTCTTCGTCCACATGGCGGCCCTGGAGGGCCTGCAGCTGCAGGGCAACCGGCTCCAGACCCTGCCCGGCCGGCTCTTCCAGCCTCTGACGCGTCTGAAGAGCTTGAACCTGGCCCAGAACCTCCTGGCCCAGCTCCCCGAGGAGCTGTTCCAGACCCTCGGCCGCCTGCAGAGCCTGCGTCTGAGCAGCAACAAGCTCTCCCACCTGCCTGGGGGCGTGTTCGGCCCGCTGGGCGGCCTGCAGGAGCTCCTCCTGGATGACAACTCCCTCTCGGAGCTGCCCCCCGGGGTGTTCTCGGGGCTCCGGGGCCTGGAGAAGCTGTGGCTGCAGTGGAACGGCCTGCAGCACCTGCCGCCCAGCGTCTTCTCGTCCCTCGGCAACCTGACCTTCCTGAACCTGCAAGGCAATGCGCTCCGCTCGCTGCCTGCCGGCCTCTTTGCCCAGAGCCCGGGCCTGGTGGGCCTGTCCCTGTCCCACAACCAGCTGGAGACCATCGCCGAGGGGGCCTTCGCCAACCTGTCCAGCCTCAGCGCCCTGATGCTCTCGCATAACGCCCTGGCCCAGCTCCCGGCCGGCGTCTTCAGGGGCCTGGTGGAGCTGACCAAGCTCTACCTGAGCAGCAATAACCTGACCAGCCTGCACGTGGCCCTCTTCCAGAACCTGTCCAAGCTGGAGCTGCTCAGTCTGTCCAGGAACCACCTGACCACGCTCCCGGGCGGCATCTTCGACACCAACTACAATCTGTTCAACCTGGCCCTGCACGGCAACGCCTGGCAGTGCGACTGCCACCTGGCCTACCTCTTCAGCTGGCTGCAGCAGAACAGCGACCGGCTCTTCAACCTGCAGACCTACTGCGCGGGCCCCGCCTACCTCAGGGGCCAGGTGGTGCCGGCCTTGACGGAGGAGCAGCTGGTGTGCCCCGTCACCAGGGACCGCGTGGGCTTCCAGGCCCCGGGGCTGGACGACAGCGAGCCCGGGGACAGCTGGGACCTGGTGGCCAAGGAGAAGGCGGCCCGGAGCCCGTGCACCTACAGCAACCCCGAGGGCACGGTGGTGCTGGCTTGTGACGAGGCCCGGTGTCGCTGGCTGAGCGTCCAGCTGTCTCCCAGGCAGGGCTCTGGCTCCCTGGGGCTGGCGTTCAATGCCAGTCGGGAGTGGGACTTGAAGTCGAGCTGCGGCAGCCTGAGGGTCACGGTGTCCATCGAGCCCCTGGCGGGGGGCCCCTAGGTGAAGGGCATGCGCGGCCTGGCAGACGGCCCCCAGGCCCCAAGGGGCAGGCGGCGTGGGCAGAGGGTGGCTGAGACGCTATCGTTTGCGTTTCCCAGAGGCATGATGGGGTCCCAGCGTCAAGGCGGAGGATGTGGAGGATGGCTCCACCGCCAGGTCTCCCCTTCATTCCTCTCCTCCCCGACTCCCAGACCTCACGCGCCTTCCCCGCACTGTGCAAAGCACGTGGGAGCTGCACCAAGGTCACTGTGCAAAGCACGTGGGAGCTGCACCAAGGTCGCTGTGCAAAGCACGTGGGAGCTGCACCACGGTCGCTGTGCAAAGCACGTGGGAGCTGCACCACGGTCGCTGTGCAAAGCACGTGGGAGCTGCACCACGGTCGCTGTGCAAAGCACGTGGGAGCTGCACCACGGTCGCTGTGCAAAGCACGTGGGAGCTGCACCACGGTCGCTGTGCAAAGCACGTGGGAGCTGC